>PVHX01016506.1:0-43050 GCA_004024805.1 Geosciurus inauris | reverse complement strand
TAAATCAGACATGACTTTCCCATGTTCATATATGAATACACGACCAGTGTAACTCCACATCATGTACAACCACAAGAATGGGAAGTTATACTCCACGCATGTATGATATATCAAAATGCTTTCTACTGGGCTGGGGTTGTGGCTCAGCGGTAGAGCACTTGCCTGGCACATGTGAGGTACTGGGTTTGATCCTTAGCACCACATTAATTAATTAATTAATTAATTAGAGTTATAGAAAATGCATTCTACTATCATGTATAGCTTAACAACTAAAAAAATAATTTTTTTAAAAGAAGTAAGAGTGAGAGAGATATGAGCTGGCCAAATGACAAGACAGATCTGTGTCCTGATGGATGAGGAGGCTGAGGAACATACTCTTAGTCCCAGAGGTGAAGCCACTGATGACCCAACCTCTGAGGTCCTTCTGAGGATACTATGGAGCCCAATGCCTTAGCTGGGATTTTCCTGAGAAACTCATAGGGAAAGGAGAGAGAGAGAGAAAGAGAGAGGGAGAGAGAGACAGATGTAGGTGAGGGAGATTTATTTTAAGGAATTAGCTCACATGTTGATAAGGGTTGGCAAGTTCAGAATCTGCGGGACTGGCCAGAAGGTGGTAGACTCAGGAAGAGCCCAAGTTGCAGTTCAAGTCTGAAGTTTATCTGTTACAGAACCTCTCTTGCTTGAGGAGGTCAGTGTTTTTGTTCTTTTCAAGCCTTCAATTGATTAGATGAGGCCCACCCACTTGATGGACGGCAGCCTGCTTTACCCAAAGTCACAGATTTCAATGTTAATTTCATCCCAAACACTTCCACAGAAACATCCAGAATAATGTTTGCCCACATAACTGGACAAATGGCTCAGCCACGTCGACACATAAAACAACCATCACAAGCCAGCTGTACCAACCAGGACTTAACCACATGTGTGTCTAAGTCGACCTAACCATGTGTTCACTGGCAGCATGCCGTGCGTGTAACAGGAAAGAGTGCAAACTGGGGCCAGAGTGATCAGGAGTGATCATCCAGCTGTGTGGTTTCACTAACTTATTAACCTCTCTGTGCTTCAGTTTCTTCATCTGTGAAAGGGACATAGCAACAGCACCTGCTAATAGAAGTGCTATGATGAGTAAACATGTTTTAAAAACTCAGAATAGTGCCAGCGCATGGCAGTGAGTGTGGGCCCATGGTACAACTGGGGACGTGAAGATATTAAGCAATTCTAGAGTCATATAGCAGAGAAAAGATGTCCAAAATGTCTTTTTTTCTTTCTTTTTTCTTTTTTCTTTTTTTTTTTTTTTGGTACTGGGAATTTAACTCAGGGGCACTCGACCACTGAGCCCCATCCGCAGCCCTATTTTGTGTTTTATTTAGAGACAGGGTCTCACTGAGTTGCTTAGTGCCTCACCGTTGCTGAGGCTGGCTTTGAACTCGCGATTCTCCTGTCTCAGCCTCCCTAAGTGCTGGGATTACAGGCGTGCGCCACCGCACTCGGCTCCAAAATGTCTTTTAGTGCTCCATGATCTTCTTCCAACACCACTGTGTGCCATTGAGTGTTGGAAACCTCCAGCAAACATCTGGATTCCCAGTCTGCCACCCACCCACCCCATGCCTCTCTGCACAAATGGCTCTCCTTGAACAGGTTCCAGTTCTCAAACTCACTGTCCCTTGGGTCCAGGCCTTGCACCTTCACAGACAGCAAGTTGGAGGGGAAAGACATATGCAAAACATTTTTTAAAGGTTTAAAAATGATTTATCATCTCTCAGTTGTTTCAACACACCCAGAGGCACTAGTGCACACAGAAACACCATCAGCGTGCACAGGCAAAGCCTGCCCAGAACCAGACACCCACACCAGGCAGCCACAAAGATACCCCACATGGTCAGCTTGCCCTGGAGAAAAAAACTCCAAGTTTTCATCATAGAGATGGTCCCATTCCTGAAGCTGCATGTCTTTATAAGTTAGAGGCATCTTTTTGTGAAAGCCTGAGTGAGTTATAAGAATGATCACAATTATTTTTTTTTAAATATTTTTTTAGTTGTAGATGGACACAATGTCTTTATTTTATTGCTTTGTATGTGGTGCTAAGGATCGAACCCAGGGCCTCACGCTTGCGAGGCAGGTGCTCTACCACTGAGCTACAATCCCAGCCCTGATCACAATTATTAACAACCACCAGAGGACCAGGCCACACCCTGCACCAGGAAGAGAATGCAGGCACCCTGGGTGCCAGCCAGCTTGCTTCTGGCCTCCACCTGAATCCCAAGACCCACTCAACCAATGACCGTGCAGCACATCCGAACACTGGAGAAATAATTTCAGATGCAAGCCTTGCAGATAGAACAGAGTGGCACTTCCTCTGGCCCCTACCACTTAAATAAGTTGCACCAGGGGTGGACCTAGTGAGAGGACCATCATGGTCCAACAAGGACCTGGAGGCCTGTCCTCCAGCCCTGGGCAGCCCCCACCGACTGTCAAGTAGGGGGTACATCACCCAGCTTGTCCAGGTCTACTTCTCACCCACAGAATTAAAAGTCTGCATGAGTCCTTCTCTAGGATGCTTTTCAGTCCTAATAATATTTTTATTCTGTGACCCACAGAACCATCCCCAACTTACAGCCCTTCCAACACCCTTCCTCCTTCCACTCTTTCCAGGGTCTGCAGGGAGGCCTGGGACCAGCTACCCGGGAGAAGGCCAGAGCTATGAAAAGACCTGGCAGGAGGTAAACCCAGTAAGTGCACAGCACACGGGAACCAGTCAGGAAAGCCTGTTCAGCAAGGGCTCCAGGCAGGCATGAGGGCCCAGCCACAGACAGCCATTGCCTAAGAATCACCGGGAAGCTGATCTAAACATGTGTGTTCCTGGATCTCTCTGATCTGCATTTCAAATAACTAACCCAGGTAAGAGCGACGCAGGTGGGCCACAGAGGACAGGCGGAGAAGATCGGAGCTGGTCCTGCTGTCTTAGCTGCTGGTCCTGGCCCTTGCTTTCTGTCCACCCTTGTCCCACTGCCCACAGCAGCCCTGGTGACCACAGACAGAATCACCAATAGCCACAAGTACCATAAATGGACAAGGGGCCATGCCCAGATCCAAGAACTAAGATATCGGGTCTCGGGGGCACGTGAAAGGCAGCTCCATTCCTAAAGATGAGTTTGGAGAACATGTTCCTCAGGCAGGCTCTGGCAGCAGGTCACCCCAGACTGTGGGAAAGAACATGGGGATCGCAGCTTCTGGTGTAGTAATGGAGCGAGTGAAGGAAGCAGACAGGACCACAGTGGCTTCTAGGGGCGGGTTTTAGCTGGGTCACTGAAATGGACAAGTGACTTTTGAAAGCCCTTTTCAGCCCTGGGGATCTATGAGGCTAAACAAGTCAGTACGTTAAGAAGGGAGAAAAGAGAAAATATGGAACATGTCTACGGAGGCCTGCAGTAACTCCCAGGGCATCCTGGGCTACCCTTTCACACTGTGTCGACCCCTTGCTGGATGACTGGCGTCTCTCCTGCACTGCAGGCTCTAAGAATGCAGGGCCTGTCCATCTCATGTGCAGCTGCATCCCTAGCTCCCAGCCCAGCATCCAGCATAAAATGATGACTGGCCTCTATGGAACATGTGCTGTGTGCAGACAGTGTTCTGAACACGTTACTCATAATATCCCATTTAATTCTCATAACAACTTTATGAGATAGATGCAATCATAAAACCCATCTTGCAGACTAGCAAACTGAGGCAGAAGATTCTCTGGGATTACACAGCTAGTAAGTAGTAAAGCCAGAAGTGGAGCCTGGATCTCAAGGCCTCCACTCTCGACAGGCAGTAGGTGCTCCATAAAATATTTGTGCATAGAAAATATCTCTGAGATATTACCACTGAGTTGAAATGAGAGTTACATAGGAGATAGGCGAATACGTTAAAGCCAAAACAGTAGCCAGGTACAGAATAAGCTAATACCCTGTGTTTTCTGCAACTGACAACTTAATTAGTGTTTAGGTGATTAAAGCTCTCATGGGTTTGTTTTTTTTTTTTAATATAATACATTCATGTGGGCAAATACACTCTAGGCCATGATTTTTGCAAAATGCTATGCAACTTGCTTCTCACAAAAATAATGACTTCTGAGTCTCCCTGAGAAGAGACTTCCTGGGAACCCGCCACCAAATGTCCCATGCTCACATTCATCTGCAGACCCTCATCTCGGCTCAGTGGTTCTAAGCCATTCCTCCAGCTGCCCATACTGCAGGGAGACATTGATGTGGCAAGGGGAGCCCCGCCAGCTGGTCCCAGAAGTGATGGCCGCCTGCACATCCTGCCCGGCCTTCTTCCACCAGCCCCCTCAGACTCTTCTTTCTTACTTCCTTCTCTCTCCAAAGCTGCCCCTCTGGCCATTTCAACCCCAAATGATTCATCAGATTAAAATTGACTGGGAAAAGAAGAGACAAAGTGGTTTTCCTCAGCAGGGGCAGGTGACCATTTCCAATGAGTTCCTGCATATGGAAGGGTCCATTGAGCCCTATAAAAGTTCAGGGGATGGCGACTGTCACCACTCCCAGCACCCATATACCTAGGGTGGGTCAGAGTGGCATGGTTAGTGAGCAGTCATGGCCCCACGTGAAGTTTCAGATACATGAACCTGTGATCCTTTCCAGAAGCTCTGGAAATAGATCCTATTAGCTTCTATTTTGCAGATGAGGAAACAGAGGTTCGGAGTAGCTCAGCAATGGGCTCACAACAGGGAAGGGCCTCTTAACCAATGTGCTAGATGACAATTTTAGGTTGCTGAAAGGGCAGATAGAGCAGAACTCAAGGGGATCTCTTTTGGTCCATGGGAGGAAGAATTTTTGTGGCTGAGAGGGACCCTGAACAGCAACTAAGGAAAGATCTTCTTGGTTGGCCCTCTAGGGCTTTGCTCCTGCTCTTTCCTCTGCTCACATCTCTAAACCCAACATATGGAAGCAACGGCACTTTCCCCTAAATTTTCATAACATTTCTTTCTGTCTCTTTCTCAGGGTGACTCTACTGTCAACACAAAACCACTTGTGTTCGTGTCTTATCTTCCCTACAAGATGGAAAGTTAATACATACACCTGACTCATAATAAGAGCTCAACACTGAGAAATGCTATTAATGCTGTAGGGCCTGCAAGGAGCATTCAAAGCAGCCTTCTAGGAAGAAGAGTCAGAAAGGACTTGGCTGGTTTGTTCCATGTCACTCCACAGCCACAGTCTGAACCTTTAATATTGATCCATTATGTTGGACCTTGGAAGGAAAATGGGGCCACAGCAAAGTGTGGACAGATGCAGGAGCCAGACTGTCCATGTTAGAATCAATTCTTCTACAAGTGACAGTAAGTGTTGGCGAGGATGTGGGGAGAAAGGTCCACTCATACATTGCTAGTGGGACTGCAAATTGGTACAACCACTATGGAAAGCAGTCTGAAGATTCCTCAGAAAATTTGGAATGGAACCAACATTTGACACAGTTATCCTTGACTTATACCCAAAGGACTTAAAATCAGCATGCTGTAGTGACGCAGTCACGCCGATGTTTATAGCAGCTCAACTCACAATAGCCATGCTATGCAAACCAGCCTAGGTGCCCTTCAACAGATGAATGGATAAAGAAAATGTGGTTCATATACACAATGAAATATTACTCAGCCATAAAGAAGAATGAAATTATGGCATTTTCTGGTAAATGAATGGAACTGGAGATGATTATGCTAAGTGAAATAAGCCAATCCCAAAAAACCAAAGGTCCAGTGTTCTCTCTGATATGTGGATGCTAACCCACAACAAAGGAAGGTTTGGAGGGGAAGAATAAAAGTCCATTGAATTATACAAAGGGGAATGAAGGGAAGGGGAAGGGGAATAGGAAGGACAGTAGAATTAGTCAGACATAACTTTCCTAGCCTTGTACTTGACTAGCATAACTTCACATCCTGTACAACCACAAGAATAGGATGCTAGTTAGAACAAGCTATACGTCATGCATCTATATATGCCAAAATATATTTTATTATCATATATATCTAAAAAGAACAAATAAAATTTTTTAAAAAGAACGGATGCTTCAAAACTTCTTGGCTGGGTGACCTTAGGTAGGTTACCTACTCTTCTTCACCTCAGTTTCCTCATCTACAAAATTAGAATGCTAATAGTAGTATCTATATGAGAGGGTTCATCGAATGAGCCAACCTCTGTTTAGAGCTGGAAAGAGGCACATTTTAAGTGAGATATAAATATATGTTTACAAGTGTGAATGGATGAGCACTATTGGAAAGTGATAATTCGATTGCTTTCATTAGCTCTGTAGATGCTGAATAGATACTATGCATAACTCTATGCCGAGTGTGGCTCAAGACACGGGATAGAAATGCAAAGACGTCACTCTGAACTGACATTCTATCGGGTGCACGCAGACAAGAAGCATAATGAACTAGTGGGTTCTGCACTAGTTCCAATAGTGTCCTCTTTTAAGTGCCTGAGAACAGCTCTACCTTTGTCCACTGCTTATCCCCCCACTTGCTCCCACTTACTCATCCAGGGTCTTGAGGATGCTCAGCAGACATAGATTGGTTGCCTGGTTTTTACGTAGATAGCATGAGTTCTTACCAGCACGCACCTTACACACTTTGTCCATGCTGGGGTGTCGATCTTAGATGGAAGCACCCAGAGGTCCAGGCTTGTATTTGCCCGTGCCCATGTGGGTACTGGGGCTAGTCTGGGATCAGCTTGCTGTGGTTGTTCTCACTAATGATAATGTCATCCACGTCTCTTCAACAACCAGGTGGTCCTTCCGTCTCTGACAGAGGCACGAACGAGGGAAGTGAGGATGATATTAAGCCTTGTGAGGTTTCAAGCAATAGAAAGCCAATTTCAAAACAAAGAGACCTGCCAGTCAAACTTAGTTGGACTAAACACACGTTGACAGTCACCATTTAGATCTGTTTTCTAGTCTCTTTTCAGGCAGAAATTGTAGAAGCCTCCTTGCAACTGGGTAGCTTCAAAGAGCCTGTCTTGACAGCATGAGTTTCCTTTAGCTCCTATGATTATTTTATCTGATTTCATGAGAAAAGAAGATCTTGCCTGGCCTGGCCTCCTATACATTTTGGCCCCCTGAAAGATTATCTAATCCAGAACTCCAGTTTTAGCACTGGCCTCCCACACACAAAAAAAATTTAGAGAATAATTTTTTTTTTTTCTGGTACCAGGGATTAAACCCAGGGGCATCTTACAATTGATTCCCATCCCCAGCCATTTTTATTTTTTTATTTTGAGATAGAGCTTCATGAAGTTACTTAGGGCCTCGCTGAGTTACTGAGGCTGGTTTTGAAATTGAGATCCTCCTGCCTCAGCCTTCTGAGCCACTGCGATTGCAAGTGTGCACCACTATGCCCGGTGAGGATAAATTTTAACGTGAACCCCTTTAATGTTTTATCATATACATATTTCAACTGCTAACTTATACTTACTGCTTGATATGCAGCTTTTATAATATTTTATCTTTAAATACAGTTTTCTTATTTCAGCATAAAAGAATGTTGCAGAGAATGTTGAAGAGAACCTGAGTTGACCTTGCAATCCTTCTGAGTACATTCTGTTTTGCTCATCGATGAACACATTGTTTATTACACTAAAATACAGAGATCCCCTCTCTGCTGGACAAAATACTGCCTTCAGAGGTACCTTCAGAATTCTTCAGTGAATTCCAGAAATTGCTATGTATTTTCACTATTTCAGGATGTGGTTAGCATATTTCCATTTGACCAATGAAAAATTTGCGCTTTTATAGGCTGTACCCAATCTTCATTCAGCATTAGATTTTATACTGACAAGTCCTAGATCCCTAGGTTCATTTCAGATGTCTCTATACTGTCTGGCATGAACATCAAAAATGTTCAAAACTTGACCCTGTCATTGGGCTTCTTTTAGATCCTAAGGAAACAAACAGAAATGCCCATGAGGATTTGGGTAGAAAACATTTCATGATAGTATTAATTTTAAAAGTAAATATCTACATAACTAAGTATAACCTAAATATAAACTAAATCTAAATAACATAGATGTAGTCGAATACTTTTTTGTAGACCCACCAACTGCTGTTTTATACAATCATTACAATATTACAAAGACATTTACTGACAGGAAAACATATATCCAATAGAATACAAAACATGTACAAAATAGGATAAAAATTGTGTGTGTATATGTAAGACACACACATGCCCATGGTATATGCACATATCTATCACAACAATTTTGTTACATATGTTTGTGTACATAGAGAAAAGACTGAAAGGAAATATAAGAAAAATGTTAAACATTGGTACTTCTGAGTGGTAGGACAATGTACGTATTTTTTTCTTTTCACCTTGAATATATTTCAAATGTTCTATACTGAATATGTATTACTTTTATAATCTGAAAATAAAAGTGTTTGTAAAATCATTCCAACTCTTTAATTAATTCAGCTGCCCCATCCTGGATCTTCTCCAGCTCCATTATGTCATCTTTAAGAAGCAATAGCCAATATGGCACAGGATTTTCCAGGTGTCCACTTTTGGGAAATCAGATTTCTAATCCTTTCAGAAGCAGTGCTCCCTCTCTTTTCCTTTTCTCCCTCTGCGACTCTCTCTCCCTCACACATGCACACACACACACACACACACACACACACACACAGAGCCACATCTGCCCCAGAAGTGTCCATCTTATTTACCAGAGCCCCTTTACCTGCCCTTTTACTGATAAAAGAGAATTCTGTATGTGCACCAGATCAAAATATCACAATGCCACCCAGCTGCACATGTACATGATGAAAAGGAAGAACCAGGTCAGTTCCAATTGCAAAGCTCCAAGATTGATCTCTGATTTGCTTTCCATCCACATGTGACCTGAGAGATGTAGGGCCTTAGTGAGAGAAATGAGAGACAGAGGGGAGAACTTCCTTAGTCATAATGCCAGTCCCTCACACTTGCAAGGGAACAGGATTCAGGAGAGAATCTCCACCAGGCAGAATGGAGCAGAATACCATGCTACAACTTCTCCCGTGGAATCTAAATCCACACCTCCCAAGTGGCCTATTTTCTTTTTTTTTTTTTTTTGGTACCAGGGATTGAACTCAAGGGCACTCGACCACTGAGCCACATCCCCAGCCCTATTTTGTGTTTTATGTAGAGACAGGGTCTCACTGAGTTGCTTAGCACCTCACCATTGCTGAGGCTGGCTTTGAACTCGCGATTCTCCTGTCTCAGCTTCTCTAAGTGCTGAGATTACAGGTGTGCGCCACTGCGTCTGGCTATCCAAATCCCCGGGGACTTCACAAGGGTGTTCAAACAACCCAGAGGTCCTTTGAACTCGCGATTCTCCTGTCTCAGCCTCCCAAAGTGCTGGGATTACAGGTGTGCACCACCGCGTCTGGCTATCCAAATCCCCAGGGACTTCACAAGGGTGTTCAAACAACCCAGAAGTCAGCCAGGAGTTGGCAGAGACAGGATATGGGGAAGGGCAGGATGCAGAGTCACAACCTTCGGTGTGAGAACAGTTTTTATAAACAGCACAAATGTTTATATTTATCATATTGAGGTTCTCTGTCTCTGGGAACAGAAATGTTAGCGATACACCCATTGTCACTTGCTCCTGGCTGTCACTTCCTGGTCCCTTAACACGCTGATCCCTAAGCAACTTGACTACAAAGGACAGGAGGCCTGATTTCTAAATTTCTTTCTTTCTTTTTTCTTTTTTATTTTTTTAGCTGTAGGTGGACACAATATCTCTATTTTATTTATTTTTATGTGGTGCTGAGGATCGAACCCAGTGCCTCACGCATGCGAGGCAAGCGCTCTACCACTGAGCCACAATCTCAGCCCTCTAAATTTCTTTTTAATACCAAAATACAACATTGTTTTATTTCACATGTGACTTGCACTTCTGTGTCTGAGAAGGCTTTCAGGTTTTACAAGTTCGGGTTCAGTGGAGAATGACAGTGCAATGCCTGGGAGATTTCTCATCAGCTCTTCAGGACCTATTTGCTCATCTACAATCCTTCCAAGGTTCTGGTGACCTTTGACTTCAGACTGAGATCTGACTGCTGCAACTGTAGTCGGCAGCAAAGTGTCCAGAAATGTGGGCAAAGCTGTGGCAGAGAAGGCAGGATGTCACCTAAGCATCTAGACAATGCCCCAAGTACCATACAGCCTAAATCCATCCTGATTCTCTCTTCATCCCAGTGACCCAGTAAACAGAAAATTGTTGGAAAAGAGTAATAAGCATGTGTAAGCAGATGGGAAGGAAACTACTTTAAAAATTCACGTCAAAAATATTTTTGAGCCAGGTGTGGTAGTGCGCACTTGCAATCCCAGCAGCTTGGGAGGCTGGGAAAGTTGTGAGTTCAAAACCAATCTCAGCAATTTAGCGAGGCTCTAAGCAACTTAGCAAGACCCTGTCTCGAAACAAAATATGAAAAAAGGGCTTGGGATGTGGATCAGTGGTTACGCACCCCAGGATTCAGTCCCCAGGACCAATTTTTTTTTAATTTTAAAAATAGAATATTTTTGAGGTTATATTCTAATTACACAAAGTATGTTCATTAGGTTTTTGTTGTTGTTGTTACAAGGGTAAATTAACGGATTCTTCTCCTTATTTAGAGGACTGAAAATATTCACAAGGCCTGCATCTGGATAATAAAAACATATAAATAAGTACATAAATATATCTTTCCTAAGCTAACAGAAAATTGTTGGAAAAGAGTAATAAGCAATAGCAGAATAGTTACCAAAGAAAGCCACAGTGATTTGCAATCCTAATTTGAGGAACAGAATCTTAGGAATGAGGATCAGTATGTTGCTGTATTATTTCCATATTTTCTTACAGTCCTTCAACAAATCCAGTTACCCATTCACTCAATCGTCCGATTAAAGGAGCACTTATTAAGCACTTACTCCATCCAGACACTGTCTTGCTTAATCCTTTCACAAGCCTGCCTCTTAGGGCTTCTTGTCTATGGAAGAGGGAAAGAACAAGGAATCAGAGCTTTCCCATTTTACCCAGAAGAAGAATATGGACCAGCGTGAAAAAGTTAGAGACTGTTCTTGCCAAGGACGTCAGTTAGGAATATTTCAGCTGCAAGGCAGAAATACCAACCCCAATTACCTACACAATGTGGGGATTTATTACCTCCACCAACAGATCATCCAGAGATAGGGTGAGCTCAGGATGGGTTGATTCAGTAACCTAATGACACCAAGCCTGAGATCTTTCCATCTTTTCTGTGCCCTCCCGGGTGTTGGCATCATCCTCAAGATGATAGTGTGACAGCTCCCATACCCATAGCACAACTTCTATGTAAACAGCCTCAGAGGATTTCCCCCCATTTCTTATTGGCCAGAATAGATGACATGCCCCACCCAACTGACTAGCAAGAGGTATGTGAAGAACCATGAAGAGGAAGAAGAGTTGGACAGTCTTCTTGGTTTATAACCACAGACCCCTGTCATTTTCATCCGGAGTCATGGGCTGTAGGTTTGTTGATCCCTGGAACCATCAGTGACATCATCTGGGATGCAAAATGTCAGTCTCTGAAACTTCTCAGAAATGTTGAATCAGATGCTCCTGAGCCAAGATGTGTACATTTCAACAAGCTCCAGAGTTGATTCTCACATTTGATGACTTTGAAAATATTAAAATAAACCCTCAGACCCACAGAAAGATGCCCTGGGTTCTTAATGAGGTCTCCTGGGTCATTGATGAGCAGCTCCAACCTTCTTCCTGCCTCCCTCCCTCACTGCAGACACCCTGACCCTCCAGAACATGACAATCACATTCCCATCTGCATTATGTTCCCAGGATAGTTAGATCAATAGCCTCCCAAGATAGCCACACCCTGCTGCCATAAACAGTAATGTTACATTCCATGACAAAAGGGACTTTGCAGGTGGGATTAAGTCACATCTACCTTTTGTTTGTTTTCTTTCTTTTCTATTTCCTACCTACAAAATTGATAAAGTTTTTTTAACTCTATTTTTCTTCTGTTAATTTGAAAGCTGGAATTTTATCTATATTATTATTCTAATTACCCATACATTTTAACATACATGAATAACTATATATTTTCCTAATTCTAAAGTTATTCAAAGTCTCTAATCTCCTCCAAAATACAGCTTGAACTCTTTATCTCTTGAAAACCAATAACAATTTTGCATGTCACATCTTTTGTGGAATAAAGAAAAAATAAGTTCTTGCAATAATTAATCTTACCAGTCAGTATTAATTTCATTTCCCTCCATCTGTTTTGCATTCAACTCCTCTCTAGCATCACTTTTCTTCTTTTGAAGTGTATTTACTGATTCATTCTAGAAAGGTCTTAGAGGGCTAATTCTTTACACCTACAGATGTAAAAAAATATCTATATATTACCTTAAATCTCAAATATTGTAGGTTTTGGTCAAAGGAATCAGGATTAATGATTATTATTGATTAGCACTGAAGATATTTTCTGGTAGTTTTTATACATTAGCCCTGAATGTTTCACCCCTGATTTCTCCTTTAAGTAATCCAGGACTAGGTCATTTGGGTTCAGAACAAATACCCTACATGAAGTTTTCAGTTCAGCTCTGCTCCATGTGTTTCTCATCCTCTTCCTGAGGCAAGCAGGCTAACCTTAAAGGACAAGAGCATGTTCTTTTCATGAGAATGAAAGAAACACAAGTGTTCGAATATGTCTGTAAACTCACACTGCATGTTTACATATATGCATAGAGTTTTCATGTGAATAGTACCATACTATATATGATAATACCCCATTTTCCCTTCATATTGTTGTCCAGGCATTATAATATGTCAATACACATAGATTCTGTTTCATATGGTTAAAAAAAACTAAGCAAATCAGCATGAATAAAAGAGAAGTAAAATTCTTGTACCCTCACCTCTATCTTATTCATCAGAGATAACTATTTTTAATTCTTTCTAATCTGTTTTTCTAGTCAGTTTCACCAGAAAATGAATTCTTTTTTTTTTTTTTTTAAGATTTGTTTTTAGTTGTAGATGAACACAATGTCTTTATTTTATTGCTTTGTATGTGGTGCTGAGGATCGAACCCAGGGTCTCACGCATGCGAGGCAAATGCTCTACTGCTGAGCCACAATCCCAGCCCCCAGAAAATGAATTCTGTACTCAAACTTCTTACACTTCTGTATCTTGATCTGTGAACTTGACAATATCAATTGACTCTCTTTGGTAAAATAGAGAGAGACAGAGGGAAAAAATTAACTTTCTGACACTACTTCTTATCTCACATCCTTTCCCAGAGTTTTATTGGTGATATATATATTTCTAGTGATTACCTTTATAATGCTGAATAACCAATATTAAGTTTTATATCTAAAGTTTGGATCTGGGAAGTCCTCCAAAGGCCCATGTATTACCATCTTGGTCCCCAGCCTATGGCACTATTGGAAATTGGAAGCCAACTTTAGTGGGTGGGTGCTAGTAGGAGGTTTTAGATTGTTGGGGATGTGTCCCCAAAGGTAATAGTGGGACCCTTGTTTCTTTCTCTTTATTTTTCTCTTTTGTATCCTGGCTACAAAGTGAACAGACTTCCTCCATCAAGTGCTCCTGCTATAATGAGCAGCCTCACCACAGGCCCAAGAAATGGGACCAACCAAGTGCAGCCTGAAATCTCCACAACTATGAGCCAAAATAAATATTTCCTCTTTTAAGTTGATTTATCTCAGACATTCTGTTATAGTAATGGAAAACTGATTAACACAGTGTCTATTATCCTTATGAATAAAGACTTATTTATACACTTCAGTGGGGTTGAGTCACATGAGTGAATGGTATAACTTTTTTCTGATATTGTGTACATTTTTTCCCCAAGATTCATCCTCCTCTATGAAAATACTGACTATAAGCTGTGAATATATGGAAAGGCTAGCAATGAGCTGAATCGCTTTAGGATATATTAGTGGGAATGTAGAAACAGGCTTGCCATTAACCCATGCCAAATTAAGAAAGGCTTCACTTGGGGCACCAAGAGCCATGCTAAGAACATTTTCTTATTCCCGACCAATCACTCACATCTCTTAAGAAAATAGGTCTCTCTGTGTTAGATATTATTGCTGCTTACCACTCTAGAAGGAGTACATTTAATTTTCTTAAATTACTTTAAAGCAATTCACATATAAATCTGGCCCATAGATGAGATGATAACATCTTCAATAAACACTGATGCATGACTACCAAGTAATCAGCAGAATGTGACTGGAGGGATGGTACCAGTCAGATATGGGCATCAGCAGCACTACCAGGTCCAGTGTGTGGCCTCCCTTTTTGAACTTCTTTGCCAGGGCACCATTCATCTGGCATATCAGGTGGAATCAGACTAATCCCTTATAGGCACACATGCCTGGTGAGCAGGAAAGGCCACCCACTGATAAACTGATCAAGTTGCAAACAATGAAAAGTAGTGAGAAATTAGCTTGGCAGAGCCTCTGCCTGGCCAAGAGAAGAATCAGAAATGAATGTGTACTGACATCTGGGACAAGGGGCAAATGTTGATAGAATGGAGTACTTACCATGTGCTGGCACCAAGCCAAACACTTGCCCATGCCTTCACACCCAGTGCAACAGCCCCAGGGAGTAAGTACAATGATTACCTCCATCTTGCCTTTGAAGGGAAAGGGTTGATCACAGTCACAAAGAATTCAGGCCATAGAGCCAAGGGTGGAGATTCAAATCCAAGCTTCTCCACTCACTAGTTATGTGACCTGCAACAAGTTGCATAACATCCCCGAGCCCCAATTTTCTCATTCATAAGACAAAGACAACAATAGCAGGTACTTTGTGAGACTATTATGAAGATGAAATGAATACAAGTGAAATCCTGAAAATCATGCCTGCAACATAGTAACCGGGCAATAAACTCTGTCACATTTATTGTTACAGAGGCAAAGTAGCTTGCTGGGGGTAGAACCAAGAGGTTAATCCCAAGTGTCTCAGACTCCTATTACCAGCCCTTGCCTACTACTCTGTGTGGCCCTCCTCTCATGTGGAATAGTAAATGCTTACATTGTGAGATAACAAGGGTACCCAGAAAGGTTCCTGCAGCTCAAACATTTCATTACCTGTTGGCTGGGCATTCTACAGGGAGGGCAATAGGCAAATACTTTACTTCCTATTAAAATACAAATTCACTCCCTCATCTACCCTCTCCCAATACTGGAAGTCATCAGCCAGTCACCCTTGAGCATGCATGTGCTACAGATCCTTTTGTAAAACTCCTCCTTAACTGGGAAGGTGGATATCTGAGAGAGATGAAGATAAAGAGGACCTGCTGAAAGACACAAGGTACAGGGTCTGAGATGCAGCACTTCAAGGACAAACTGTCCAGTTGCACAGGATGACATTTGACATTTTATATTTCCACTCCATCAGAGTCCGGACAGGCAGAGATTATTATTATTCCTATTTAATATAATGAGGACACTGAGGCTTAGAGATACTCAATGACTTCTCTGAGATGGTTCAACCAGCTGATCCAGGGCAGTAGCAGGACTGGAGTCCTGGCCTTCCATGGGTCCACTCTGCCCATTGCCAACCTTGCCTCTCTCCAGCCACTGCACAGACAGGTCTACAACCACAGAGGGAGTCAGACAGGGTCACCCAACTCTCACATGTCCATTCACCAGAAGCTCCCACAGCAGGCCCAGATTGGTCAAAATAGAGGAAAGAAGAGGAAAGGTCATTGTTTCCAACCATTTGCAAGACTATCTGAGTTAAAAATGGAAGATTTGTCATTTGCATGGTGAAAGGAGGCGGGAGAGAGGAAGCATTGTTAGGTGTTGGTAATGTAAAAACATAAGTATGCTGTTATTTATGTAATTAGTTATTGCTTTCATTATGGGTGCAGTCTTAATGGTTATAGTATTTATGTATAATTACCTTAATATTCACTGAAATTTCCAAGTAGCTCCCTAATTAACTGTCTCAAATATATAATTACATTGCATCTTTACGCAAGACTTGCCTAATTAATGTAGTTACACCACTTCTTTTGTGAATGTGCATTATTAAATGCTCTTTGCATCATTCTTCTGACTTCTTGTAATTCACGCTTTACAAAAATTAAGACCTCGAATTAGAAACCTTCACAAGCGGCCCGATCCTGCAGCAAAGCAGAGGCTCAGAGCTACTCAGGGGAGAAAAAAAAAAAAAAAAACAAGGACTTGCTAAGCCTCATTATGAGTTTCTCCTTATACAACCTTCCTACCTGCAGGTGAGAGAAGCCCGGAGCCACAGGGCTCATTAGAACAGGCAGCCTCAGAGTGAGGCTCTCAGGTCTCAGCTTTCTTCATCTGACTCTGGCTACTGCCCTCGGGGTTATCCAGCCTTCACCAGGAAGGCCACCATGTGTCCTGGGATCGTCACATGACAATGGTTTGAATCCTACATCCTCTTCCAACTGGCACATCTGAGGCAACCCCTCTGAGCCTTGTTTTTCGAACATAAAATAGGCACTATAATGATGGTCTGTCTCCTCAAAAAAATTCTGTGAGGATAAAATGAGGTGATGGATACAAAAGAGATTTGAAGTACATCATGATTATTTCTAGAACCACTTTGCCTTGCTACCAGAGTTTTATCTCACAGAATATATCAGTTATTCAGTTCTCCCAGGTAAACCACCCCAAATTCAACAGCTTAAAACAACCATCATGCTTTGTAGCTCATAGTTGTGTGGATGAACAACTGGGGCCAGGCTAATCAGAGTGATCTTTCTGGTCTGAGCCAGGATCAACTGTTTTTGCTAGGCTGGCTCTCATGTCTGAGGCCACAACTTATATAGCTGTGATCTTTCTCCAGGTAGTCTCTCTTCTACAGAACTAATCTTACCAGGTGCAGTGTTGGGAGCATTTCTAGCCCAAGGTCAAAAACCATAAGAACTTCTAGACCAGAATGTACACAACATCACTTTTACCCCTTTCTATTGGTCAGAACACCTCACAAAACCAACCCATGTTCAAGGGCTGGGGAAACAGACACTATAAATTGGTAGGAGGTATTTGTGCTATTATTTAAAATTTATAATACAAGGCTTATCTCCAATCTATTTTTCTGGAGAAGAAAATAATTCTTCAATTCATCAATAACTAAGGGTTTATTGAGCATCTGCTATAAACTTAATATTTTTGATTATTACATGGGGAATCAAAAGAAGTTCAAGACATAGCTCATTTTAAAACTACTAAGCCTCAGTTGAAGGCACAAAGTCAACAAACATGAGTGAAAAATAAACAAAGTCTGTGCAAACTATGAGACACAAGCTATAATTTAGAACAAATGCCCAGAAAAAAGACATCCGTAGAATAATGAGAGAAGGCTTCAGGAAGCAGGCAGGACTGGAAAGGTCAAGAGGAGGAAGCAGTCATGGGCTAGACCACTGAAGGGTGATGAGAAAGGGCATGATATGGAGGAGAAAGAACATCAGGCAGAGAAGAGAGTGAGTGTCCCACCGGAAAGGCCCTTGGAGGCATCTGGACTTGATATAGGAGTCCCTGGTAAGGCAAACTTCGGTTTGAAAAGACTAGGCCTGAGAGCCACTAATAATTATTTATTCAACATTAAGCCAAGATTTTCAAAGAACATAAGAACTCAGCCCTTGCCCAGATGACCACACAGTTCACTCACTCCTGTTGATTCAGGTCACCTTCTCATACATGCTTACACATGTCACACATACGCTCACACATACATGTACATACATGCATGGACACAAGCACCTCCCTCGCCCCTCATAAATCCCCGACCTTGGGGCTGGGATTGTAGCTCAGCGGTAGAGCGCTTGCCTCGCATGCGTGAGGCCCTGGGTTCGATCCTCAGCACCACATACAAAGCAATAAAATAAAGACATTATGTCCATCTACAACTTTAAATAAATAAATAAATAAATAAATCCCCGACCTTGCTTCATTGTCTTCATAGAGATAGTCGCTACCTTATATCGTATTCAATGCTTTTGTGTTTCTTGGCTTCTTGTCTTTCTGTCTGCCTTTCCCACAGAATTGTAAGCATGGAGGCAAGGACTCACTCCATTTTGTGCGGAGCTGAATTATCCCCAATCTCTTGAATGGACCTGGCACATAGCAGACCCTCAACAAATATCTGCTGAATGGATGAATTAGTAGATGGGTGTACACCCCATGACAAGAACCAAGCAGCTGGGTCCAGTCAATAGCAAGAACAGCATCAAAATCAATAACCAGAGTGGACATGAAACACCGGAAGAAACGCCATGATATTCAATGATCGTTCCCTAAGTACATTAACATGGAAGTGATCCAATCAGTCAGTCTTTCCAAGTGACCACCCCTACCACTTATGTCCTTCAGAAGCTGCCATATGCATATAATCAATGCGTTTAGAGACTCAGAGCTGGACACTCTACACATCTATTTATGTAATCATAAGTGGTGATTGAACATCTCTCTTTTACAAAGGAGAACACTAAGGTCCAAACATGCAAAGGGTCATATCCAAGACCACACAGCTTGGTAATGATTAAAGTGAGACTCAAAGACAGGTCCTCTGACCTCAAAACACACTTTAGCCCACAATTACACTTGGTGCTGCAATACATAGCCTGGCTGAGTGAGAACCCTTGAGCCTCGATACCTTGAATTAAGGTCTAACTCCAGTCCTTTCCAAGCCTATGGTCTATTTGGAGAGACAACAGAAATATAAATATAAGTGAAACTATCAGAAAGCCTGCTCTTCTCTGTTGTCAGGCAGTGCAATCCATCCAACACCATCATTTGACATCCCTGTCCAAGTGTCTGAGACACAGAGATAAAAAAATCATAATGACTGCTCTCAAAAACTCCCAATGCATAGAGTCACTATTCCCCCTTTACCCCATGGCAAGAACATCATCCATGTTGTCATTTATGTAAAAGAACCGGAACATAACTCCACAGGCTACAGTGAGAGTGGAAGCCCCAGAGATGTCCAACACAGAAAAAGACTAAAAAGGTGTGTGGAAAACTCAGCAAGGAGGATGATGATAAAAAAAACAGAAATCTGGATTTGAAGACAGAAAACAGGGATTTAACTTGTGGCTCTATCTCTCACTTGCCCTGTGTTCTTGGGCAAGTCACTCAACTCCCTGAACCTCAGTTTAACCTCCTATAAACTCATATAAACTGGGAATAAGAATAATAAAATAGTTCTTTTGAAAAAGGAAATATAAACTGGGAATAAGAATAATACTAGCTCTAATTGTTGAAGGGATTAAATCAGATCAGGTATGTGAAAACACCTTGTAAATATGTAAAGAGCCAAACAAATGTTAGGGATTATTATTCCCTCCATACCAAACAATGACCTCTAGGATCCTTAGGATCTCCATTCTCCTTAAATGAACACAGTCCATTATTAAGAAAAGGTCTTTCTCTTATCAACAAATATATGTTCAACCAATCTAGGTGTCCTTCAACAGATGAATGGATAAAGAAAATGTGGTATAACTTCCCTAAGGAGTTATAAACTTTTTACCACCCTATCCTCTTGAGATCATGATGTTCATTTCATGTTCAATATCATTCAGCTTTAAAGAATGAAATTATGGCATTTGCTGATACATGGATGGAGTTGGAGAATATCATGCTAAGTGAAATAAGCCAATCCCAAAAAACCAAAGGCCAAATGGTTTCTCTGATATGTGGATGCTTATTCACAGTAAGGGTGGGGAGCATTAGGGAAGAATAGAGTTACCTTAAATTAGGTAGGGGAAGTGAAGGGAGGGAAGGGGAGGAGATACAGGGACAGGAAAGATAATAGAATAAAACAGACATTATTACCTTGCGTATATATATGACTGCATGACCAATGTGAATCTGCAACATGTACAATCAGAAAAATGAGAAATTATACCCCATCTATGTATGATATATCAAAGTGCATAAATGTATTCTACTGTCATGTATAACTAATTAAAATGAATTTTAAAAATTAAAAAATATATATATTCAATAATATCTCTGTGCCCAACAGTTTCCTAGGCAATAAATATAGAGGGACTTAATAAGTTCTTGGCGTCTGGCACAGTGTTGGAAACTTAGCCCATACCTGTTAACCCATAAACTTGATTTTAGTCTTATTTTACCTCTGTCTGCTTCTGGGGTATTGGCCAAACCAATGCACCACTTTAAGACTCACAATGTTTTTTACACAATGAGACATCTAGTCTTGATCAATCATTTTCAAACTCATGTTAAAGGGGTTCTGAAAATAGTGTGTATCAAATGTCATTACTGAAAGTAAACTTCATGCTATTTATGAACCAGTGGAAAACACACACTTAAATACATTGTGTGTTAAATATTAGCACACTATATATTCAATGCTTTGATTTCTTGTGGATTTTAGAATAAGAAAATGCTATAACTTTTAACTTGTGAAGTTAATTTTAATAGACATTGCTTTTTATGCCTGACAAATCAAGATCCCATAAAGTAGTTCTTTTGAAAAAGGAAATATAGTGATAAAAAGAAGTTTAACAATCATCAAATTAAATGATTTCTATGGTCTTTCACACTCTAAAATGTCTTTAATTCTGTGGATAAATATAGAGAAGAATCTTTGCCTTCAAAAAGAATGCAATCTTTCTGAGATAAAGAGCAAAATATGATGACATACACAAGACAATTGTCCTACCTTCCCCTTGATATCAGTTCTGCCTTTTTTTCAAAGTGTTATCCGCACATATGGTTGTCTAGAATTAAAGCCTAGTCTCCCTTGCATCTTGGTGTGGCCAAATGAGATTATACACAGGGATGGAAGTTGTGTACATGTGTGTATACATGTGCACACACACAGTTCTCAATACATATGGTTAAAAGAAGTCTGTGTTCTTCCTTCTTTAACCACCATCCTGCTGGATAGAATACAGACCTATGGTTGGAGCTATAGCAGACACTTTTGACCATGAGTTAGAAGTTACAGGGTAGGAGAACAATAAAATAGAAGGAACTTCACCCTGATGATGGTGGACAACCTACCTGGACTTTCACATGAGTGAGAAATAAACATCCATTCTATTTCAACCACTTTTATTCAGGGACTTCCCTTAATCACAGCCAAAACTAATCCTAACTAATATCCTAACTAATACAACAACATATTATTATGCACTTCACTTCCCTAAGGAGTTATAAACTTTTCACCACCCTATCCTCTTGAGATCATAAGATGTGGTCCTTATTTGTGCTTTTTACAGAGTCCATCACCAGTTCATGTAAGTGCAAAATCACTGTCAGAGCTGATTCCTCCCCCTGCACACTTCTCTGAGACTCAGTTCCCACATGTGCATAATAGGAGTAATAATTCTGGTGTAATAGGATTATTATAGGGAGAAGTGGAATGAGGAAGTAAATGTCACAAAAGTCTTCATATTATGCCCAGTAATACTTAATCTCTGTCACTGCAATATCCAACAGGATAGGCAGACACCCACCAAAACCCTTCTGATATGCAATCCATTACCAATATAAGAAGTATGTATGTATGTATATTGTACATATTGTATATATATGTATTGTATATGTATATGTACATGTATATATATGTATATATTGTATATATGTATATGTATTGTATATATATATTGTATACATATATGTATATATATGTATATTGTATACATATATATGGATATTGCATACATATATATATCACTTGTATATCCATACATATATGTCTGTATACAAGTGTATATATACCCATATTTATATGTATATATGTAAATATCTTATGACCAGGAGCAAACATATTGTACAGCTTATAATGGCTGCTGCTCTCATAAAGAACACTTCCAAGGCCCTGGAGGAAGCCCTTGCAATGTGTTCACATGGCATGCTTTTATAAAATTTGCAAAATTAAGCTATTTTAGCCTGAGTTGGTTAAGACTTCTGTCTTTATACTTTGACTTCCATTCCTACTTCCTCTCTGATGGTACAGGAATGGCTGTGGGTATCTTTGGGATTCAGCTAAAGGAAAGCTGAGCTGGTGATACATTCAGTTTGGGTTTTGTAGAAGATTATTTGTGTGGTCCACAATCCTGTGTATACTTATGTGGGTGGTCCTAGTATAGAAATAGCAGCCAATAGTACTCCTAACATCATCAATTCATACAGTATTTAAAAATAGTGTAGGAGAAATTTTTAATAAAGGTGTTTATAATTTTGACAAAATTTTGAACCATCTGTATGTCCTTAGGCAAGCTATTCAAACTCTCTATCCCTCAGTTTATTCATCCATAAATAAAGATTATAAAGTCTACTTCATGAAGTTAATTGTGAAGACTAAAAGCTAATTCATGTGAAGCATTATAAGCAGGTGCCGGATCTCAGTAAATGCTACTGCTATTGCTATTATGATCTAAAACTGGACAAGTTTTTTAGCAGCTTCATCTTTGGAGCCAAGGAAGGGCCAATCCTGCTTTTGAAGTTCTCCACTGAGTGTCACCTGGTTACTATTTAAAAATCAGTCATTCTTGCTACCAAATTGTTCCTGACCTGCAACATGTAGCATCTCAGGGACCCAGAAAAAAAGCTCAGTTACATTCCTGAGCCACACCATAGCTGAAGCTGCAGAAAACCAAACAACCAAAGGAACACACACATGCATACCTCAAAAATTTACCCCATGCACCTCACAAGACAATTCAACACAACTGGATAAATTGCTGGGGTGGATTATCCTGTAGATCACCTTGTCTCTTCTGTATGTGGACAGGAATGGACATGGAGTTTCCACTGAACACCAAATAATCCCTCCTGGGTAAGTCTTATATCTTAATACAGGTTATGCATAGGGTTTCCCCCTTATTCACATTCCACCAAATTTAGTTTTTGATATTTTTTAAAAAATATAGATGTATGGGGAGTGAGAGGAACACTGGGAACTGTGGTCGCAAATACTACAAGAAATGTGCAGGACTGGTTGACTCCTTCCTTCCTGTTATAGAGACCAAGTGGTCTACACCCACTCACAAGCAAAGCACTAGAACAGCTATTCCTCATTAAATATGTGACTATTGGCTTCCCAGTCTCCTATGGTTATCAAATGGAAAGAAAGAAAGGGATTTAAGAAATAATTGGAAAGGTGGATTCCGTAGGACCTTCCCACTCCTTGGATGGGGCAGGAGGGTTCAAGAACTGGAAGAGCGCTGGCCAGAACACCCAGCCCACTGCTCTTTCAGCTGTGCCACTTGGCCCCTTTAGAGTCCCAAGTTTCCTTCCAAGCAATTAAGATCTCCTCTGCCTAATCCAGGGGGTGGTAGGAAAGTCCACGGGGAGCTTTTCTCTTTTTTTCAGTTGTCATGCATCAGTAATCATGTCTGGATCTTCCTATGGTGGGTATAAAAAAGTGGTGGATAAGGAGTGAGTTGTCCTGCCAGCACCATCTGAGGTCGGCCTTCTGGATGGGAGTGTGGCCTGTGGTCAGAACAGAGAGAAGATACTTCCTCCACACGGGGAGGAACCCACAGCCCAGCTGTGCTGCCGCCATAGCTACCAGCAGAGAAGCCGACTAAACGGTGTTGAAGGGAACAGTTTACCTACCTGCAGGATCTGGCCCACACAGAGGGAACTAATGAGACTCTTCCTATAGGCTTTCCTCAGGCCAAATTCCTGGGCACTGCTGGCCGTCCTGGTGCCAGAGATCTATTAGAGTCCCATTGGAGCAGCATATGTCTTCTGTGGCATTTATTTTATTTTGCATATACAGACAGGCCTGGCCCCCACTGCTCTTTGATTGGGATTGCTGTATTAGTGGGATTTTGTTTTGTTTTCTTTTTTTCCAAAATGACATCTAATAGAAAAGAAATGTTGAAAAGGGATTGCAAACTCTCAGACCTAAAAATATATCTTCAGAGAGGGCCCACTGCTTAATACACTTAATTCAACAAACATTTAGTGAGAGCCAACAATGTATGCACACTACCATGTGCTCTGGCAAAGTGGCATGAGGTGAAGGAATTGTGAGCATTTTAACTGAATTTACTACACTACAGTTCGTTTTCTCTTAGAGACAACACCCAACCTACGCCTCTGGAACATTGGGATGGTCCATTATCCAGACTGGGACACTTGTATGGAATTTTTTTTTTTTCCAATAGAGGATTTTTCCATTGTTCTTTTTCTTTTTCTATTTTTTTTTTTAAATCTTGTGATGCCCAGATAGTTACCAAAATAACCAGTAGCTGCAACATCTGGAAGCCCAACAGACACAGGAAAAATACAGCAGAAGGGGAAGATCCATGAAAACAGGAAACATGGAGAGGAGAGTAAAAAGATGTCAAAACAAAGGCAGCCTGGGCTGGCAGCAAGGGAGGAGGCCAGCACTAGAGGCCATGAGTTCAACTGCCGCACAAGTTCCTCAGAAGTCTTCAGAGAATTGCCCAGTGATGTCATCCCATGGCTACACAAAAGGACCACAATCTTTTCACCTCTTTTTTACACAAAAAGTCATGGCCTCCTCAAAACCAAATAACAGCAACACTACCAACTTCCCCCGGCAGGTAGCTTACCCTGCCTATCTTGGCCTACCAGCTCCCAGACATGGAACAACAAATGGCACTGTGGGGATAAGTATGGCGAGGCCTTGTTCTACCTGCACCCAGCCTCATCAGAGGTTCCCAGATGCCCTCGTTCATCTCCGGCACCACTGTATCCCTGCACAAACACAGGGCCAGGCCCATAAAACATGGCTGCTCAGTTAATAATTGACTAATCTAAACTGAAAATGGTCCTACCACCCAATACTCTTACCACACCAATCTTACTTCCTGACCCAGGTTTTCAGCTCCAATGAGGGAAAAGTACCTACATGCAGCTGAGAGGAGCAGCACTCCAAGCCCTCTTCTGCAAAGAGCAGGCACCCAGATAGTGTTGTTGGTTAACATACAGACATGCAGAGCTCTCAGAGTTGGATGAGGACCTAGAGTTCAAGTCCAACCTCCATACATAGAGTCATCTCTACTTCATTAACACAGAGAAAAACTTTAGCTCATGAGTGTCCACTGTGAGGACATTAACAGGCCAGAAAGGGGCACTTGCTTACCTCCTGCAATGACAACACAGTGGCTCAATGTTCATGTGTCTCTATTTTTCTTCAAATAATAAAATACCAACCACTTCCATCTCCTCTTTCTTTCTTTTTCCATGTGCAATAATAAAATATACTACCCTCTTATTCTGCTTTTCCAGTTTTCCTGGGTTGTGAATTGCTCTGCAGACATCAGATCTTTGCCAACATCATAAAAAGTTGTCTTCCTAGGGATGTGGGGGGAAAGGCACACTCATACATTGCTGGTGGAACTGCAAATTGATACAGCAAATCTGGAAAGCAGTATGGAGATTTCTTAGAAAACTTGGAATGGAACCACCATTCTATATATCTATCCCACTCCTATCCCAGCTATCCCATTCCTCGGTCTATACCCAAAGGACTTAACAAGAGCATACTACAGTGACGCAGCCACATCAATGTTTATAGCAGCTCAGTTCACAATGGCTAAACTATGAAACCAACAGATGAATGGATAAAGAAACTGTGGAGCTGGGCGTGGTGGCTCAAGCCTGTAATCCCAGCACTTAGGGAGGCTGAGAGAGGAGAATCGTGAATTCAAAGCCAACCTCAGCAACAGCGAGGTGCTAAGCAACTCAGCGAGACCCTGTCTCTACATAAAACACAAAATAGAGCTGGGGATGTGGCTCAGTGGTCGAGTGCCCCTGCATTCAATCCCCAGTACCAAAAAAGAAAAAAAGAAAGAAACTGTGGTATATATACACAATGGAATATTATTCAGCATTAAAAGAGAATAAAATTGTGGCATTTGCTGGTAAATGGATGGAACTAGAGAATATTATGCAAAGCGAAGTAAGCCAATCCCCAAAACCCAAAGGCCAAATGTTCTCTCCGATAAGTGGATGCTGATCCATAATGGAGGGAGGGGGCACCGAAAGAATGGAGGAACTTTGGATTGGGCAAAGGGGAGGGAGGGAGAGGAAGGGTCATAGGGGTATGTAAGATGGTGGAATGAGATAGACATCATTACCCTAAGGTGCATGTATGATTGCACAAATGGCATGACTCTACATCATGTACAACCAGAGAAATGAAAAGTTGTGCTCCAGTTGTGTACAATGAAATGAAATGCATTCTGCTCTCATGTATAATTAATTAGAAAAAATTTTAAAATGTTTAAAAAAAAAAGCTGTCCTCTAGGACAAAATGAAAACATTCCAACCCAAGAGCTGCACACTCAGACTATGGAATCTTGTTCACTTTCTCAAGAAAAGCAGGAAGAGTGGAGAGGAGAGCAGTTAGCACCTACTGCCATGACTCCATGGAAATTTCTTTCTCAGTTCTCCAGGTTGGTCATCACCCTCTATAGGTGAAACAAGAAGGGGCCGAGGGTGGTTCTCTATGACTCCAGTGGTCACACCAACTCGGCTTTACCACCAACTTCTCTACCTTTGAGCCCAAGAAGGGTGGAGGCCTTGCCCATCATTGGTCACCAGGATCACTGACTCTGACAATCCCAAATGCCTGTGACTTCAGGCTAGGTGCTCTACTGAGAGAGCTCCTCTCTCGGAAGGTCAGGAATAAGGCACAAACCTCCAGATACCTCTGTCATGTGCTGTAACGTCATTGTTTACATATATTTATTCCCTACTAGACCCCAACCAGATGGTGATTTAATTACCTGATTTTCCCAGTGTCCCACCATAAGCGCGTATTTGTGCTAAAGAAACATTAACCTGAGCCGAGGAGAAGCCAGTTGGTTGTGGTGTTTCCAAGCTGTCTTGGAGGTGAGGGAGAAGTGAGGCATTTGAGACAACTCCCCAATCTAAAGCTCAGACGGATGAAAGGAGAGGCGGGAAGAGGTTTCTCCTGTGTCCCACGGGAATCTTTTACTTTAGGCTGTTTAAAGTTAAAGTAAGGTCAGAGGAGCCAGGGTGGACACAATACTCAGCGTGCCCAGGCTTCCACCTCTCTGGTGCCCCCACGGGAGGCCCCCAGCCAGGCTGGCGGAGAGGTCTTTGGCGGGAGCTTTTCTGCATAAAGCCACCTCCCTCTTGAACTCTTCTCACTTCAGGTTTCTTTGAGAGGGTGCCAGGGTTTCACTTGCTGGCTCGGAGAGCAGCTCCTTCCTGTGTGAAAGGGAGGCAGGAGGAGCTTTTGTCGCCTATGCAACTGGGAGGGGCCAGGGTCCAACGGTGAGACCCCAATAGAAGAAGGACCTCGGACAGCTGTCTGCCAAGGCACAGAAGCATGTCTTTCTTACTTTATGAGAAAGAAAACAAACAAACAAACAAAAAGATCTAAGGAAAAGGGAAAGAAAGGTAACCATGGAGCTTTTTCCAAGGAGCCTAAGACAGCCATCTCCGCCAGCCGGGCAGTGGGAAAGCTCAGCTTTGTTCTGATGAAGGGATATGAGGCTTATTTGGACCAGAAAAAAAAAAAAAAAAAAAAACACAAAACCATCAACTGAATAATCAGATGCCTCTGGACTGGCTACAGAAGGCTCTATCTGGTGGTGTCCGTTCTGCCTGCTGGCTTCCTGCAGAGATGAGAGCCTCCCCCAAGACGACTGCCATTCTCCAAAAGTCGAGTTTTTGGCATGGAGCTGGGGCCCTCGCGATAAGGGATTAGGTGGTCTGGGGCCTGCTCCGGCCTTCTCTCTGCCAGCTCCACATGGAATTAAAATGCCCAGAGCCGAGCTACTTGCCTGGGATCTACCCTCATTCCACTTCTCACTCCCAATAAATCTGTGACTCTGAGGGTTCCCCAAAATTAGAAATGAGATCAAGGTGGTGAGAGAGGCCTCACTGAGCTTCCTGGGAGAAAACAACTCCAAAACCCCCTCAAAAAACAAATAAGCCCCAAGATGAATTTGATTTCCAATTAGTTCAGTCATGGCAAGTTCTAGAAAAAGAAGAACTTCACTTTGTGAGGCTGAGACAGGAGAATCGCGAGTTCAAAGCCAGCCTCAGCAACGGCGAGGTGCTAAGCAACTCAGTGAGACCCGGTCTCCACATAAAACACAAACAGGGCTGGGTATGTGACTCAGTGGTGGAGTAGCCCTGAGTTCAAGTACCAAAAAAAAAGGACGAAGAACTTGTTTTGTTCTATTGTATTTTTAATGATCCAAGAAAGTACTTCTTCTCTTCCCCCAAAGAAAGGTACAACTGATGGTGCCCTGGTTGATGGTGCCCTGGTTGGGGGCTTCATTAGTCAGGTTTTTGTCACTGTGACAAAAACATCTGACAAGAACAACTTAGAGGAGGAGAAGTTTATTTGGGGGGGTCAGGATTTCAGAGGTCTCTGTCCATAGACAGCTCACTCCATCGACCTGAGGTGATAGAAGAACATCATGGGGCAGAAGAGCATGGCAGAAGAAGGCTGCTCACCTCTGGTGGCCAGGGATCAGAGCACAGGAGGAGCCAGAACTGAAATATAAACTCTACAGGCACACACCCAGTGACCTGCCTCCCCCAGCCACACCTCACCTGCCTACAGTTGCCACCCAATACAACAGTCCTTTCCAATTACTAATCCATCAAATGGATTAATCCATGGATTAGGTTACAGCTCTTGCAATCTAACCATTTCACCTCCTGCATTAAAGCAGGAGCTTTGGCGGGGACACCTCATACTCAAACCAGAGCAGAGGTTCAGAGATGGGAGAAGAAACTCTTAGCAGCTGGTGGCCAAGTCTGTGTGATAGATACCTGAAGGAAGCATCATGAAGGAGTCAGAGAAAGAAATATTTTTCTGTGTGACCTTCTTGGTTTATTTAGCTCCTGGAATAAGTAGTTAACCCAACTCCACTTGTTGAATAGGAACCAACCTGTCATTTCATTCCATATTTCGGTCACCGTGGGGTGCATTCACGGTGTCCCTAATGTCTGCAGTAGGGCAGTAGATGACACAGGACAGTGTGGCAAGACACCAAGGGACTCTAACCCTCCCTGTCTGGGACATCTTTCCTTTCTCCTTTCTCCTACTCTCCTCCCCTTTCCTCTGCCCACTTTTCACACACTACTGAGATCTTCTACAGTTTCTCACCCACCTGCACCCAGAGAACTACACAGAACTACAAATGGCTGACTCCCTGCTCCTACGATGCCCACACAAAACAGATGATGAGAATGTCTTTTCTTTCTAAGAAGTCACTACCTTGCTTGCGTACTCAATGATCATCAAACTTGAGAGGGTGAACTGGGCAAAATGTCTCAAACTAGTGATTATCCATGGCTTACATGTTAGCCACCAACAAATTGTGTATGGCATCTTCTGGAGTTAACGGTTCATGTGATTCGACTGCTAGGCAGCATTAGTTTCAAAAATAATTTATTTAAACTACAAATATTTATAACGTGCCTACTGAAGGCTACATGCAGATCTAGACAGACACTGGCAATACTGGACTGAAACAGACAGTGCTTCTGACTCGCCTCCATGAAACCCGCATTTCTAACAGGAACAATGTACCTGTGAGCAAAATAAATTTCAGACAATGCTAAGAGCTATAAAGGAAATAAAAACACAGTAACAAGGCAGAAATGGGAGTGGAAGGGTACCTACTGTCCAGCCTTCGGAGGACAAGGCTGGTCCCTTGGAGGACTTGGATCGATGCTGAGAGCCTACTGATGAGAACACCAAGGCTTGGAAAGATCTGGGGAAGGAATTACCAGGGAAAGGGCACAGCAAGAGTGAGGTACCAGAAAAGCCTCCTGTCTAAATGCATTTTAAACTTTTCTCAGGTATAAATCAACTATAATAATTTCCTACCCAATTTCTTCCCGGCCAAGGCCACTATTTTAGACTGACCCCTTCCTTCACCTCCCTCCTGCTACCCAGTACACACACAGGCACACAGCAACAAGCCACACGGGGGCTTCCCAAAGAAAATGAAGTTTCTTCTTCAAGACCTAAGACCACCCACATAGTGGGCACATGACCAGAAACCTGAGCGGAATACATGAGTCAAAGACCCCACGGCTGGGTGGACATGCCACCGTGCCAGAGAAAACAGGAGGAAGCATTTGCAAGACTGCTTTGCCTGGGTTTATTTCATCTTCTTTACTTCTACATGAACACTGGTTAATAGTGTACTTTTTTTTTTAATGGATTAAGAGTTAGTCTAAAGCAAGATAGGTATCTCAATGGTTGGAAAATAGAGCACTTTCTTTTCCTTTTTTTTTCTTTCTTTATTTCTTTCATTCATTCATTCTGTCTTTTCCCCTTTGAGCAATGCCTGCCCCCTCCTCCGTCCAATCTCAGGGCCCACAGCCCTGCCCTGTGGGCCTGTGCAATCTTCCCATTTCCTGCATTTCATGTGAAGAAGCATTCAGAAGTTGGACAACAAGGCTTTAATTCAACTTGATCATCTTCTCAAAAAGAAAATTAAAAAAAAAGAAAGAAAGAAAGAAAGAAAAAGAGGAAGAACAAAAGTTGGGAGAGGCCAGACTAAATGGATATGATCTGAATGCATATTTGTGTTACAACTAATACAACCAGCATCAGAAAGGGACCAAGATCAAATAAATGGTAAAACCTGACAAAGAGAAGAATAGATGGTATGTGGAGCCATCTGTTTTGGAGGACACCCAAATCTGTCTGAATCTGTGAGGCCAAACTACCAGCTATTCTAAGACGCCCCATTCCAAGAGTGGCCTAATGCGCATCTACACAATCAGTTTCTCTCACCACCACTTTGGCTGCAACTTTTTTGTGCAATTAAGTAATTTATTCCTTTCTTCAGCCTCCTGATTCTAATGAATCCGAGCCACAAACAAGCCTCAGTTGCTCCTATTCAAGGAGTCTGATTGCATCTGGCAGTGATTGCTGAAAATCCTGAAGAGGAAACAGGGAAGGGAAGCATATTGTTTGGGGGGGTAATAGGTGAAGACCTGCCTCTCTTGACCTATAATACATTAGTGTCAGTGAACATTTGGCAGCCTTCAGATGATTAGCAATGAAGATGAATCAAGCAAAAAAGAGGTAGAAATCTGCCTCATCTGAATCACCAGAACTGCATACATTTGCATGCTGATTAGCTGTTCTTTTGTCTGTGTTCCTAATTATTATGACACATTATGTCTTCATCATGCAAGATTCTGATCTGTCTTGTTCAAAATGCATGTAGAAAAAAGTGCTGTTTATTGATTCAACATGTAACTTTTATTTTTATGTTTGCTTTAATTAAATACATATTTGATTGCCTTTGCCTGCTGTCCTTTTTTTTTTTTTTCTTTTTCCTTTTTCTCTTTTTTTTTTTTTTTTTTTTTTTTTTTTTTTTTTTTTTTTTTTTTTTTTTGGCTCTTATTTATTTCATCTTGTTGACAAACACACAGGTAACCTTACTTTATCACGCTCAGATCATTTGGTACTCACAGTCTGTCCCACTCTGCCTCCCTCTCTCTCTTTCTCAGGTACTCACTTTCATTTCCTTGAAGAGGCAAAACAAAAGAGAAAAAAATAAGACAAGACACAGCCTCCCCAGTAACACGCAGACGGGGAGCGGCGTGGGGGCAGCCTGGGCTCCAACCTTAACAGGAGCTAACAAATGTTTGTGACTCTGGAGGAGGGCTTTCCAGGGGAACACCAGCAACGAGGGGGGTTAAAAATAACATGATCTTGTGAAAGAAAGAGACCCTCTGTCATTCCCAGTTGTCTTCACACGTTACTGATTATGAGGGTCTGAGAACGGGGCATGAACAGGCCTGTGTCCCAGGTCAGGCCTCCAGTTCTCCCATATGGCCCAATGGCTCTGCTGGGAATCTGGGCAGGGAGGAGAGGCTGCTTTCCTAACAGACTTTCCTTAGCTTCACTTAGCCCCTCTTTCTAGAAACGGAAGTGCCAAGGACACTGCCCCTCAAAGCAGTCAGGAAACTAACAGAGTCAAGGGCACAGGACAAAGAACCCTGGAAGGAAGGGCTTCCTGAAAATATGAGGATGCAGGAGCACACTCCATTGTCTGTGGGGGCTAGTCTTTCCAAACTACTGGGGAGTCTTTCTTTCAGGGGTGGGGGCCCATACAGAGGGTGGGAGCCAAAAGGGAACAGGAAAGGTATTTGTTCCCTATTGGTTACAGCCAACCCAAGCTCTGCAGTCCTTACCACCCTCCACCCAGGGATATGCTAAACAGCTGTAGTTAGCAGAAAGCTATTTGGCGATCCAATCAAGACACTTAGAAAGGGAAAGAGCACCAGAGGAAGAGCCGGATGCAGGAGTAATTGAGTGCTAAGGGTCCATACAAGCTCAGAAAGAAAGCAGGGCCCAACCGAATGCAAATGGCTCCTCACTGAAGAGGCATAATGCCCACCGCTCTTCCCTGCTAATGGGCAATGATTGGCTGGAAATGTAATCAACAGCTCTGCCCCCAACATCTATCACTACAGTGAGGGATGATGGAAATCCATATTCATGAGGAAGCAGGCCAGCCATGTTTACTGGGTGCAGAAAGGGGGCAGGGCTGGCCTGGATGAGGTCCTTGGAGAGTGACAATGAGGCTGGGAGCAGGGAAACTGCTGTCAAAGCCCCCAGCCAGCTCCAGCCCTCCCCTCACATATCTGCCCCCACGTGGACATGTCCGCTGAACCTGGGAGTAAAGAGAATTCTCAACGTGATGAATCCATGATTCACCAGCAGAATGTTCATCCGGGTGCCCCATCTCACAGGAGGCGCACATCTCAGCCATACCCCATGGAAGTGTGGTACAATTCGTAGGAATAGATACAGAACAAATGGTGACCAAAGGTACAACGCGGGCGTCTCAATATGCATCTTAGAACCCCTCCCTCATATGCTGAGTTGCCTGGGCTTTTTTTTTTTTTTTTAAGTATATCAGGCATCGTACTGGGTGTAATGGTGTCTGTATTAGTTTGCTAGGGCTGCCATAACAAAATATTTTTAAAGCAAATGTCTTGTTTTTTAAATTTTTTAAACATAACAAAATGTTTTTAAAGCAAATGTCTTGTTTAAAACATTTTAAGACATTTTCTATTTATTTTCTCACAGTTCGAGAAGCTGGAAGTCTAAGGTCAAGGACTCCCTTCATTCTGAGATCATGACCTTTTCATATCTTGGATGTTTTGCCTATAAAGAAATGATGGCAATAAGAAATGGTAAGAATTTCTCCAATGTCCATTCATAGCAAAATTAAAAACCAGCAATCCTCTGATTGGTGCTAATTAAAGAATAAAACCTCATGACCTCTTTCATCCTCCAAGAAGCTTCTCCACATTCCTCACTCCCTTGGTCCTTATGCAGAAATATTATGTGTGATATTTCACTCACTCACATTTACCTCTGCAGTTGTTCTCTGGTTCTTTCCAAATAGACTGCAAGTCCTCATGGAAAAGGACCATAACTTTTTTTTTTTTAAAGTGCTGGGGATGGAACCCAGGGCCCCACTTATGCTAGACAATCACTTTACCACGGAGCTACATCCCCAGCCCCAGGACCATAAGTCTTAATTTCTACTTTATATAGCACAACAGAGGCCCAGTAAGTACTGAATGAGCAAATATAAGAATAAACAGATAAAATTGATAAATACAATACTACCCCGTGGGGGATTTTCAGGGCAGTGAAAATATGCTGTGTGATATTATAATGGTAGAAAGACATCATTATGCATTTGTCCAAACCCACAGAAGGTACAACATCTAAGTGAACCCTAATGTGAGCTAAGGACTTCAGCTGATCATGATGTATCAATGTAGGTTCATCAGTTGAAATAAATGGACTGTTCTGGTGGGGAAATGCAGATCATAGTGAGGCTATGGGTAGGTGGGGCAGAAAATCTATGAGAAATTCTTAGCTCTTTCTTTAGCTCTTTAGCTAAAGAAATTTAGCTCTTTCTAATTCTTAGCTCTTTCTTAGCTCTAAGAAATTCTTAGCTCTTTCTTGCTAAAATTTCTTTAAGATTTGAAACATCTGGATACATCAGCATGGTCCAACTATTCTTCTCACCTTCGTCTTTCACTTCATCAATGCATTGACCCTTACGATAGTCTGGACAATGGCCTTCCAAACATGTGCACAAACTTATGCCCCAAACATGTGAACATGTTCCACCATATGGCAAAAGGGAGTTTGTAGATGTGATTAAGGATGTTGAGATGGGAAAATAATCCTGGATGAGCCCATCACAGTCACAGGGGTCTTTAAGTGGAAAGAGGAGGCTCAGAATCAGAGAAAGTCAATGTGATGATAGGAAAAGAGAAAGATTTGAAGATGATATGCTGCTGGATTTGAAGATGGAGGAAGGAGCCATGAGCCAAGGAATTTGAGTGGTCTCTGGAAGTTGGAAAAGTCAAGGAAATGGATTCTCTAAGAAGAAACACAGTAGCCAGGTGCAGTAGTGCATGCCTGTAATCACAGCAGCTCCGGAGGCTGAGGCAGGAGGATCACAAGTTCAAAGCCAGCCTCAGCAATTTAGCAAGGCCCTAAGTAACTTAGCAAGACACTATCTCTAAATCAAATATAAAAAGGGCTGAGGATGTGGCTCAGTAGTTAAGGGCCCCTGGGTTTAATGCTCAGTACCAAAAAAAAAAGGAAAAGAAAAAGAGAAAAGGAGGAACACAGCTCTACTGACATCCTGGTTTTAGGATCTGACCTCCAGACTTGGGAAATCTGTTGTTTGTGTTGTTTTCAAGTCACTAAGTTTGTGTCATTTGTTACAGGAACAATAAGAAACTAATATACCCTGCTTCTGTCTGCTATAGTCTATTTCTAAAACAAAGGCAGGCACAATCCTTTTAAAATCTAAATCAGATCGTGGCCCTCCTCTGCTCAAAATATTCCTGTAGCATCCTGTCTCCAAATAAACTACAAAGCTCTAAACATCATCCACAAGGTCCTACCCGGCCTGGTCCTCAAAACTACTCAGGTATCCTCCCCTATCTCTTCCCATTCAGTCCACTCTGGCCTTAATGGCCTTGCAGTCCTGGGCTTTCTCCTGCAGTGGGCCTCTAAACCAGCTGTGCCCTCTGTCTGAAAGACTCCTTCCCCCAGACCTGTAAAAGCTAGCTTCCCCACCTTCTTATATCTTACTCAGATGGCACCTCCTTGGTCTGGCTTTGAGTGTCCTATTTAAAACTGAAATCTTCCACTCCATCTTTCCCACATCCTGATGCCACTATGGTACTCAACCCTTCTGGCATAGTGTTTATTATATTTATCTCCTTGTTTATTTCCTATCTTCAATAGACTGCATACTCCATTAGCACCAGGATTTGTCTACTTCACTTATAGCACCAAAACAGCGCCTGGCACATGGTAGGTGTAAATAAATAAATGTTTAATCAATATTAATTAATAACAATTAATCAATGAATATCTGCTAAACGGATGATTACCCTCTACCAGGCTTTCTCCATAAGATTAACATCAATGCTGCTCCTATCTCATCACACAGGACTGACAGAGCCAACACTGATAACAATAGTCATGCTAATGGAAGCCGTAGTCACAGGTGCTTACTAACCACAATAGTTCTTCACATCTGGTCCCCAGGGGGAACTCCTCAAGGAGCAACAAAATTCAAAATATAGGATGGGAATTGCCAATCATTTATTATGTTCCCAGTTTGCTAAGGTCAAAAAGAAGAAACTGTTCATTGGACAAAAAGGATGCCTTCCCAAGAGCCTTGATCAAATGGAGTTCAAGCCTATCGCTCTCTGAAACGCTCTAAAAATGTCTGACTCATCATAAAAAGCAGACAGAATCTGCGAATATAATTTTTGGGTTTCGTTTTTTGTCTTGCTTTTTACAAAAAAAAAAAATCCATGTTGCCTGTTAATATGGACTGAGATGACACAAGTTTGGAAATATAGAAAGCCTTGCAAAAATATGGACCCTGGGGCTGGGGATGTGGCTTAGTGATAGAGCACTTGCCTGGCACGTGTGAGGCACTAGGTTCAATTCTCAGCACCACATATTAAAAAATAAATAAAATAAAGGTCCATTAACAGCTAAAAAAATATTTTTAAAAAAATAGACCCTCTTCTCCTCCGTTGCCCCCAGCCCAGGCACCCTACCAAAAGCCTCTGAGTCTTCTCTACCTTCTTATATCAGAGACCCAAGTAGCACTGGTTAGGTAGCAAGCGTGGAAACAAGAATTGGAGTTGGGAGGGAGCACAGATGAGAAAGTGGGACAGGTACACCAATACGGGGTCTATATGATCTCCTGCTCCCCAAAGACTCACCGGTGGATAAGTGTGCCCAGCAAGCCTGAAGTCAGATGGAGTTGCCTCCCCAGGGACACCTGCTCCCCGCACCTACCATGGGTCTCATCTGGAAAAGATGGCTGCTGAAGCAACTCCACTCACAGGCCTTATCATTCCTGAAGGGGAAGAAAAGGAATCCCCTTTGAGGCCACAATTACGGGTGGGGATTTTCCTTTGTTTGCAATTGTAATCTCAGTAGTTGCTCTAGTCAATAAACAAACAAGTGAAAAGATTCAGTGAGGTGTAAAAATAGATTTGCACAGGGCAGGCAACTGCACATTCCATTTATTTACCTCTTCTAACAAACCGATACCTGGGGTGACATTTATTAATAAACGGCATTACCAGGTGCCTGATATGTGGCTCACGGAAATTAATTACCCAGCCCATGGTAAAACCATAACAAGCCCGCAGTGCTGTAACATTTGTGCTAATTGAAAATGAGATAAGTGCTGTGGGTGCAATTTGCATTCAATGCAGTGTATTAATTATCTTTGGTTCTCTTCGTGATAAATATACCTGACTGAATCATTCTCCTAATTTACTGGATAATAGAGTCGTAAGTGGATTCCCTCAGGTAACCAAGGGAAGACATTGAGTTGTGGGCAAGATGGAGGCCCTCTGCTTTTACAAGTTCTTCAAACAGGTTAACTCAGGTACTTTTCTCTGCCTTACAGCATCCCTGGGAAGACAGGAAGGTGAACCTGTCATTCTCGTCCAAATTCCCAGCTTCAGGCACCAGTCTTTTTCCTCTTTTCTACCATATTGGCCAACTGTTCTGGAAGCTCAGAGAATGCTAGAACATTGAGATAGGGAGGCTATCTCGCAATCCATTTATGACTACTGTATGCTGGATATTATCCCTGCAAGGAAGGGCCTTTTGCTAGTCCTTGTCTACACACTGATTCAGGACTTGCATGCACTTGATTCTGAATGAAAAAGGAATTGAAACTTGCACTTAGATAACAATTAAGAAAATCCAGATTTTAAATTTGGGGGCAGTTACAACAGATTAGTGTTTGGAGATACTGATTTGGAGAGGGGGCTCAAATTACAACTCCAATATGAGGTACATAGCCAAATTCTTTATTAGAGTCACCCAAGAAGAAGGTCTGCCTTTTAAGACGGAAAAAGGAAGAAGTTACATTCAGTTACCCTGAGCCAGAGTTCCCTATCCATCCAGTGCTGGGACATTTGCAAAGTCATCTCCATTCCTTTGGATTCTTGGCAATGAATTCCTCCCATCTGCACAGTCAAGCAGCATACAATAAGGGAGAGGTGACAGTAGTCATAATAACAATAATAGTTGTGAATCGAGAGTTTACCGCGAGTCAGGCACTAAGCTAAGGACTTAACTTGCATTGTGTGAATTCATTCTCGCTTTGCTGACCTCCCCAATGCACACACACACACCAACTCTCCGTGACAGCTCCTGCTTGCTTCTCTTCTGGCACTTGTCCTCAGCTGTTGGTGGCCTCACTTAGTTGTTTACCTGAGAAACACCTGTGCCTCCTCCCTAATTAGCATGCCACCTTCTGGGGTAGAGCCTAGCCTGTCCCCTTCACCTCCACCATGTGCCTAGCATACAGTGGCATACTCAATATTGGTGGAATAAATATGCTCTTATAATAATTCCCCAAAGTAGGCAGACCAAAGCTCAATTTAACGTCCTAGACCAAGCAACACATAGAACATGTGAGGAAATTAGGAAGTTCACATGTTGTCCCAGCCCCACCCATAGCACCCAGACAGGTCAGGACTACCTTAAAAATCCCATCTACTTGGTAGAAGGAGGCTTCACTTGATTCTAAGCTTTCTAATAATCCACAGAAGAGGAAGTGCAGCTGTAAATGCCGTAAGATAAAAAAAAACAAACAAACAGGGGCCCTAGGGAAACCAGTGATTTCTGATCGTCATACTGGAGAGAAGTTTCTTCTGAGGGCAGAAGAGATCTTGCTTGATGTTCAAGTGCACATGTACAGTGAGAAGTGGCTGCTGACCCACTGGCACCCCACGTGACCTTCTCCAAGCTGATGCGGCCTCCCTGAGGCAGGCGCAGGGCTCAGGGAGGAGAGCTGGGGCTGAATTTCAACCTTCACTGGCCTCCTCAGGCAGGTGCACTGCAGTTGCCCAGCGTGGCGGTGCTGAAGAGGCGCAAGCGACTGTTCCCTCCTAAAGTCCCTCATGTAAAAGTGAAATCCAGTAAAATCATCTTTATGGAGACCCACGGGATGTGGTTCTACCTCCCAGATCTCAGTCCCCTAGTAGATGCTACCACATCTACTGTCACCAACTCCAGGTGCCACCAACTCTGCTACTGGGTAATATTTCAGTATGACAAATGATGGAGATACTTGGTTTCTCCTAAAAAAAAAAAAAAAAAAAAAAGTGACATTTTATTTTAGGTAAATGAGTATACTGACTATTCTGGAAAAAAAAAAAAAAAGAAAGAAAACCTGAACTTCCTTTCATTCACTGTCACTTCCTACCTGACATGAACTGAATGTTTGTATTCTCCCAAAATCCAAATGTTGAAGCCCCAACCCCCAATCTAGCTATATTTGAAGATAAGGGCTTTAGGGAGATAATTGAGGCTAAGTGAGGCCATAATTGTGGGCCCTGATCCAATAGAACTGGGATCCCTATAAGAAGAGGCATGAGAGAGAGCACTCCTTCTCTCTGCCATACAAGGACATAGCATATACATGCAAAAACGGGGGTTAAGAAAGCTCAGGATAGAGCACCTTGATCTTGGGCTCCCAGTCTCCAAAATTGTGAGAAATAAATTTTTGTTACTTAAGCCACCCAGTCTCTGGTATTTTGTTATGGCAACCCAAGGCGACCAAGGTAACACCTTAACACCCATGGTGTTTTGCTACCTTGGGAAATGAGCAGTAGAAAAGGAGAATGCATAATAGAACATTAAAGACAAGGGCTGGGAAAGCAGGAGAGAGACGAGCAATGAATCTGAGAAGGCTTTCTTCAAGTCATCTGCACAAGCCCACAGGAATAGCAGGAAAGAAGCTGGTCAAGATTTGAACACAGGTTGACCTGATTTCAAAGCCTATATTCAAGCTGTAAGGGTAGCTCAGTGGTAGACCAAGTGTCTAGCATGCTCAAGGCCCTGGGTTCCATTCCCAGCACCACAAAATATAAAATTAAATCCATTAAAAGTCCATGCTCTTAACCATCCTCTATATATGTGGATACAGATTTGAAAATTGGTGTGGAAACAAAGTATATGTAAGTTAAACCTTAACTGAAATTTACAAAGAGTATTTACTATTCAAAGGGAACATATAATGAATTCTGAGTTGATATCTTAAGAAACATATAATGCGGGCTGGGGTTGTAGCTCAGCGGTAGAGCGCTTGCCTTGCATGCGTGAGGCCCTGGGTTCGATCCTCAGCACCACATACAGAGCAATAAAATAAAGACATTGTGTCCATCTACAACTAAAAAAAAAAAAATTAAAAAAAAAAAGAAACATATAATGCCTTTCAATAAACAGTCCTCTAATGTATCTATTTGTAACCAATACATTAGTTTTATTTAAAATCATAAACCATTATGATTCAAAAACCACTTTTATTTAGCTCGATTATAAAATACATGACATTTTTAGAGGAAACTGACCCTAAATAGGTCTTGCTCAGGCTAGTGCCTAAATGGATTTGTTCCCCCCAAATCACTACTGAACAGAGATGGAAGGGAAGCAGACATTACAAGTTTGGGCAAAAACTCATGTGAGATTAAATTTTTGCCAAAAAGACACATAAAGACCTCACATGGTGTTGAAAGGACAAAATGAAGATTTTTGTTTTTGTCAAAAAATCATCATCATTATATTTCTTTAAATATAAGCAGAAAATCACATTTTCCCTAGGCAGCTCACTATTTTATCACATCATTTAAAATCATTGTGATTGAAAGCACAGAATAGCACAGGGCTTACTGACTTCACTGATGTTCCTGGTTGAATTACTGGACTCAAAGAGTAATTATGCATGTACATTTTTAAGATGTATGCTTTTCTTATTTTCAAATGAGGAAGTACACCAGAGAGGGGTCAAGGGTTGGACTCAAAGTCATTCTACACGACTCTTGACTGAATTTGAGTAACACTCAGAATTGATTCTTTTAAAATCCCTCCTATTCTCCAGCACCCATTTCATGCCATACCAAAAAAAAGAAAGAAAGAAGGAAAAATTACTCAACTGAATGCTGTATTATCCTGCTTACCTCATTTGGGGTGATTTATACAGCAAAAACAGCATTCAATGGACTTATATGCCCCAAAAGTATTTCCATTGCTATTAATAGAGGAAAACTAGTACAAAATAAATAAATAATAGTTCCTATGGTGGTAAAAACTAGTGAAAACAAATACATTTCACTTTATTAAGCATCTTTGTAGCAAGATTTCTCAGGGCCTTTACTATGCCAAGAGTGAGAATGAAGGGATGAGGAAAAGATGATCAAGAAATTATAACTGGATGGGGGCTGGGGTTATGGCGCAGTGGTAGCATGCTTGCCTAGCACGCGGGAGGCACTGGGTTTGATCCTCAGCACCACATAAAAATAAAACAAAGATATTGTGTCCACCTACAACTAAAAAATAAATATTTTTAAAAAAAGAAAGAAAGAAATCATAACTGGATAGAAACAAGAAGTTCTGGTGTGCTGTTGCACAGTAAGGTGACTACAGATAATTGTTAGTCAGCTTTCAATGACTGTAACACAATATCTGAGATAATCAACTTGAAAAGAGGAAAGATTTATTTTTAGCTCACAGTTTTGGAGATTTCAATCCATGACTGGTTGGATCTGTTGTTTGGGGGCCTATGGCAAAGTAGAAGATCATTGCAGGAAATGTGTTATGAAACAAAGCTGTTCATTTCAGAGAAGTTTAGGAAACAGAAAGAGAGAAGAAAGGACTGGAGTCCCAATAGGCCCTTCAAGGACGCACTCCTAACACACTCAATGACCTAACTTCCTCCCACTAGGCCCCACCTCCCAAAGGCTCCACCACCTCCCAACAGTGCCACACACTGGGGACAAAGCCTTTAACATATGGGCCTTTAAGGATACTTCAGATTCAAATTACAGTAATAATGATAATGTACCTTATATTTCAAAAACCTAGAAGAAATTATTTTGAAAGTTTTCATCATGAAGAAATGATGAGCCGGTATTGTCGCCCACTGGCAGGAGACAATAATCACGTTGTTATTCTCAGAAAGCAATCTTTATTTTTGTTGAGCACTCTTCTTGCCTTCCTTAGCTCTCTTTTGTTCTCTCTCCTCTTTCTCCCCCCAACCTCCTTCTTCATACTTTTCCTCCAGCAGGAAGTAATACCGAGCAGAGTTACAACCAATTAGCAGGAATAGCATTATCAAGCACGAGGGGAATGCATGAGCAGAATACAGGCATGTATCAGAGCAGACATTGCCCATGAGCCAAGCATGCACAGTGATGTTACCGCCAGCCAATGCTGTGCACTTCCTTAAGTTGTCTACCTGTTTACTGCAAATTTCTGGCATATAGCCAGGTCGCCATCTTGAAAGGGCGGGGCAGCTCCCGGGCCCAGAGAGCCTGCCCCCCACATCTCCCCCTTTTCTTTTATAATAAAGGCTCGGGAACGTGTCTGTCTTAGGTCATCACCACCTCGGAGCATCCTTACCCATCATCAGACATTAAGCCTTCATGCTTAAGTCCTGTCTTAGGTTGGTATGCTCTTTGTGATGAATTTACCCATCTTTGACTACCGTTCCAGCATGCTTAGCCAGACTTGGGGAGATGTGCCACTTTTTATGGCTAACATAGCTTGCAGAATGGCTCGTTTGTCTCGGCGATAATCTTGTCTCATTTTGCAAAAACATATGCGCAAAAAGCATTGAAATATACAGGAACAGATCAAGAGTAGCAAGAGAATAAAGCACCCACCCAAGAACAACTGTTTCACCCAGGTCAAATTGGGTAACCAGGATGTCAACCATGACAAGAAATCATTGCCTGAAGTGTCTTGTTGAATACGATTAACAATCTCTTTTAACCTTTTCAAATCTGTGGTGATAGAATTACTGTTGTCAGTTAGATTAAAGCAACACATATTTCGCACTTCAGTACAAGACTTATGATGTAATAACAGTAAATAATCAATGGCAGCTCGGTTGTCCAATATAGCTTGTCTGAGCTGTTTTTGTTCATCATTTAATAGTGTGATAGCGTTAGATGTATAATTAATGTTTTGCTAACGCATACGCTAGCTTCATGGTCCCTTTATAAGCCCCCACAGCTAATGCAGGGATTCCTACAAGAGAAAAAGTCAAAGCATGAAATTCAGCAATGGAGACTAAGTGGATGGAGTCATCACAGTCTTCAGACAGGGTCAGAGATCGCGTTTCTCGTTGGTATGTGGGATGCTCTTGCAACAGATCTGTAGACTTAGGCAAGAAGATAGTTAATCTGCTTAGACAACACAAGGTACCATGAGACATATTAGCAGGAATATAGTTAAATGTATAGCGTCCGCAAGAGAAAAACCATACAATGGGTAAAGGGATATGTCTTGCTCCATATACTATAGGCTCTTTTGCTGTACAGTTAAAAGAGGGAGCCTTCAAATCAATACAATTAATAGTACAGTTTTGAACTTCAGCACAAGTGTCATTAATAGCGAAGGCCACAGTTGGGGTAATTAGTTTTAGAGCATTACTAGGCAATTTATATTGAGGAGTTCCCCAATT
>PVHX01016505.1:0-43044 GCA_004024805.1 Geosciurus inauris | reverse complement strand
CCAGCAGCTCAGAACAGAAATGCACGGGGAGCAACCCCACCCCATAGCCAATGCTACAGGACCCAAGGCCTTTCTCAACCTTCCAGGCCCTGCTCCCAAGGCCATCACATGGAACCTCTACTACAACCAAACCAGCACCCCTGAAGCAATCTGACCCTCCCGGTCTGTGCTCCCAAAGTCTTCCTGGGGAAGCCTCACATCACTGCTCCTCCAATGCCCCCTCAGCCACAGGTCCTCTTTCTGAACCTCCATGCTCCAGGCCAGGCTCTAGACCTGGAACAAGGCCCGTACTGCCGAGCCAGGGATGTAGGGTCAGTAAATATTTATCCAGTGATGGCTGTTTGGGTGTCATTGCTCCCTTGGCGCCGACAGGCTGCTATGTCTGCAGTGGCGATGATCAAGGCAGGAAGAGCAGGAGGGTCTGGCCTCAGCCAGCCAGATGCACAGTGTGTGCCCCAGAGGACCAGAGCTACTGCTGGAAGGCAGATGGCATGGAAATGTCGTGCAAGGGCACAATGGCTGCCAGGTGGTCCAGGGAAGCCAGATCAACACAATTTCTCAAGAGGAGCAAGAAATCTCTGTGTGAAAGTAGAGTATGCCCACCAGTACAAAACCATGGTAGGTGCCCAACAACTTCTGGGGACATGAGGAGGGGATGCTAACTCTACAAAACCATGAGCTGGGTACCACATGAATAGTTGGCCAATTCCAACTGCCTATCTGTTCCTGATCTCATGCTCTCCTCTCTTGCTCCTCCATTTTGATTGTTCCAGCAGTCAACAAGCACCTGTCAAACCCTTGGAATGTGTCTGGTAACAGGCTTCAGCTGTCTCCCTGTCTGTAATGCCAAACCCAGGACTGGCTGTGCCTGGCAGGCTACAGCCTGGGCTATCCCAGGAGTTCCATCTGTCCTTACCTTCATTGTGCTGAGCTCTCCTTCTCTCATCCCGCGGTGTTCTGGTTCCGTCAATTTTTCTAGAAGAGAAAAAAAGTGGGCATCTGTTATCTCAGGCTCATTTACCTAAGCATTTATTTGAAAAGTCAGACTCCACAATTATCTTTGTATGGTAAATGCATGTGTAGAAAGCAAGAGCATAGTAACTTTCTCTACTTCTCCTTTAGAAGAAAAAGACTAAAAAATGCACCCGGTGCCTGCTGTGTGCTGACCTGCCCAGTTCAGAGGCCAGAAAATCCTCCCTTCCTCTGGCCTCAATACCAGACCTCCCAACATCCCTAGGACTGAGACTCCTGCACCTACGGGGAATAGGGGTGTGTCCGGGGTGCGATCGTCCTCTGTGTTCCTGTCTGCAGCACATCCTGGGGTGTCATCATGACATAGAACTGGCCTGCAGGGGAAGCAGGGGTTAGCCAAGATGGGGCAGAGTTGGAACTGGCTGGGGACTTCCCTCCCCATAGGCCTGTTGCTTCCCCTGCCTTCCACCCTCGCCACTTCCTCTCCTTACCTCCGGCCTGCAAGCTCTGGTCAGTGGTTTGCACGGACACAGCAGTGGTATCTCCCACACTGGATGCAGGGAAATAGGCAAACCGGGCCTCTCCGCTGACAGCCTCTGCTGCTGGGCTGCCACCATTGCTGAAGGGATTTTGGATTACAGCCTGGAGAGTAGGAGGACACAGAGGCCACCCTTAGCTACCTCAGTCCCCCTTGTTGCTGTGCTTGATGTTTGGTGCATTCTCTGTGGGGAGGAGGAAGCCCTCTGAGTGTACTGTTCTGTCCCGTGTCTGTGACAGCCATGCAGCTGGACAGATACTCAGCCGCCCTTACTTGCTGAGCCTCTCCATTTTTTACTCTAGGAGGATTTCCTCTTAGAGACATTATTCCCATTTCACAGAAAAAAACAGACAAACTCCAAGAGATCTAAGGGTTCGCCCTGCCCAAGAGGTACTTAACCCCACACCATCTGACAGCCTAAAGATAGCACGTGTGCCACCTGCCCCACCCCTTGAGGCTTCCAAGGATAGAGTTAGCATCCCCTCCTTATATCCCCAGAAGTTGTTGGGCACCTACCAGTGGGAAGGGTGCTGCGGGACCTGGGGGGACAGAGGCAGCGGCAGGGCCAGGGCGCTGGGCTGCCCCATCCACGCCCACCTGAGTCACAGCCTGCTGCCCCCCCGCAAAGGCAGCCGTGGACACGACGCTGACGGCGCCAGCTGTGTCGCCCTGGCCGTCCAGCTGACCATCAGTCACCTGGACTACGCGGTATGTCACCTGCAGGGGGCGGCAGAGCGACGAGACCGGCGCTGGGGCCGGGGCTGGGGCCAGCTCCGAGCCTCTCAGCCCGCCCGCGCGCCCGCCCTCAGCTCGACCCGCCACTGGCCCGCCGGGCTCCCGGCCCGCTGCCTCACCTGTCCTCCATTATTCTCTGTGCGAAACTGGTACTGGATGTTGTGGTCACCGAACGCCGCCTGCTGGACGCTGGCGATGGCCACCGCCGTCTGCTCCTCCGCCCCAGGGCCGTCCCCGCCTGCAGTCGGGGTGTAGAGGGCAATGATCAGCGGTCGCACGGGGTCAGAGCGCCCCCAGCCCCTCTCCGGGCGAGGGCCGCAGCCCCAGTGGACCCGCAAGCACTCACCTTCTTGCAGCTCGACGCCCTCCTCGGCCTCGGGTCCCTTGTCGTGGCTGTGGCAGGGACAGGAGGAAGCGGGGTCAGGGTCAGGGCTGCCCACGCCCCTCTGCCCAGGGGCAGGCCCCCTGCGGCCGTGCACGGTCTGGGGCCGGGCACCGCCAGCGCGGGGGGCCGGGGGCTCTAGGCACCGGGCGCCCCCTCCCTCGCGGCCTCCATTTTGAGCCGGCCCGGCGGCCGCTCGGGATCATGGCGGCCCAGCCGGCAGGCCGAAGGGCCGGGACCCGGGCGCGCGGGGGCACCGGCCTGCCGGGCGCTCTTACCTGGCGGCGGCAGCAGCGGTGGCCGAGGCAGCGGGATCCAGACCCGGGTCCAGCATGTCCATGGGGGGGGGGGGGGCGGGGGGGGCGCGGGGCCCGGGGGGGGGGGGGGGGGGGGGGGGGGGGGGGGGGGGGGGGGGGGGGGGGGGGGGGGGGGGGGGGGGGGGGGGGGGGGGGGCGGCCGGGGGGGCCCCGAGCCCGGCGCTCACGCCGCGCGGCAGGAGGGGACGGAGGAGACACGGGAGCCGCTCGCGCTGATCACGGGGACAAACAGTGGGGTCATGTGAGGAGGAGATGCCGCCGCCGCTGCCGCCGTCGCTCCTGCAGCCGCCGCCTCCTCTTGCCGCCGCCGCCTCCGCCCGCCCGCCGACTCCGCGCTGCCCGAGGCTCCGGGACTCAGCGCGGCCGCCCCCCGCCCGCTGCACGCGGCCCTAGGGCCTCCTTCCCTGAGCAGCCGCTGCCGCCGCCGCGACTTATTTTAACAAGGCCCGCTCTGGATGGCCGCCGCCTCTCCCCTAGATCGCCGGTTCGCGCGCCCGCCTCCCGGCCTGGACCGGTTCGGCGGCGGATAGCTGCTGCAGCCGCCGCCGCTTTCTATTTTTTCCCCCTTTTTTTTCCTCCTTTACTTGAGCTGCGCGCGCGCGGCGGCGGCGGCGGCGCGAGCCCGGGGCTGACGCGCGCGGGGGGAGGGCAGCCCCCGGGGAGCGCGCGCGCTGTCTGTCTCCGATGGCAGGCGGGCACGCGCGGGCCCGGGTCTCGGCGGGGCGCGAGGTCGCCGCCACCGCCTTCCGCGGCTGCCCGGCGCCCGCCGCTGGATGGAACGTGGGCCCGGATGGGACGCCGGGGGACCAGGAGGTGGGACTCTGGTCGCCTAGGGGCCAGGGAGGCTGCCGGGGTTTGAAGATAGCAAAGTAGGTCGGTGGTGGGGGGGGGGACAGTGTACCGGGTAGAAGGGAGAGGGGCACGCGCGCGCGCTCCCGGCCTAAGCGAGAAGGCGGAGGGGCGAGGCGCATGCGCACGTCTGGGCGGGGCCGCGGCGCGCACGCAGTGGCCGGGCGGAGGCGGCGTGGGGCACGTACTCCTGGCCTGGGCAGAGGTAGAAGGCAGAAGGTTGACTGGGTCCCTTCCTCCTGACCCAGGACTCCAGCTCCAGGAGTGGCATTTTCAGATACACAGTAGCTGCCCAGGTCCCCAGGTCCCCTCGCGCGGCAAAACAAATGCTTCTCTGGAGACATTGCTTTGTGATTATGTATTTTATTAGATTTACAAGAGGAAGACCTTCATCAATATTCTCTCAAATTAAAAAAAAAAAAGTACAAAAGCTACATACAAAACGTGAGGTCAGACGACTAAACTTTCCCGGCTCAGGGCCAAGTTCTGCAAAGGAGAAAGAAGAGTGTAAACTGGGCGGGGACTGAGAAGAGGGGTCTGGGCAGGGTCTAACCTCAGGGAGGGCCATTTGCTCACCTTCTTAAGCCTCCGCTCCCGTGAGGCTTGAGAGTCCGTCTCGGAGTACGGAGGAGGCGGTGGAGGGTAGTGGGCCTCCTCTTCTTCCTCTTCCTCCCTGTAATGTTTCCTCCTCTCCCCTGGCCCCTTTTTCCTAAAGGCCTCTTCTAGTAGACGCCCATCATATTGCGGGTCCCCAGACCTGGAGCCTTCATCCCGAGAGTCTCGGGGTCGGTGTTGGCGGGATCTGGGGTCCACCTGAGGGCGATCCCTAGACCTGAAGTCATCATAGTGAGGATTTCGTGAATGTGGAAAGTCCCTAGAGTCATCGGGGCCGTAGAGGTCATCACGGCTACGGCTTCGTGGGGGGTCATAGGCCCTTCCTCTCCTCCCACTACTTGGGGGAGACCTCCCAGATTCAGCAGAACCTGGCCGGGTGAGATCATCCAGAGCATCCACAGAGTGGGCCCGGGGCCGCCTGGCCCCCCAGCCACTTCTAGGCGGCTCTGTGGGGGATTCCTGCTCCCATCTCCTGGGACTCCGGGGGGAATGGCGACCCCACTCCTCATCCCGGATTGGGGTGAGGGCAGGACCCCGGGAAGGCCGGGCTCTCCAGTTGTCTTCATGGAGGGAGGTGACTTCACTCATAGCTGTAGGGAAGAGTGGATGTCACTCATGCTGGGATGGGTGGGGCCAGGGCGGGGAAGGAGGGACTGTGTTCAAGGTTTTTAACAAGCTTCCTTGGGCAAGGAGCCATGCTTCCCCCTCCCCCCCAGGGAGCCCTCACACCTCAGGTATCCTCACCCCGTTCCACACGGCCATTCGGGGGACCAGGTCGAGAGGGGTCGAAGTTGGCCAGCTCTTTCTCCATGTAGTATAGGACTCTCATGGAGTCATCCTGCTGGCTGGCCTGGATCCTGTAGCCACTGCGGACTTCTAGGGACAGGATGAAGGTGATCAGTTTGGGAAGATGGATGCTGACCCACCCCTTTCCTCTACAGGGATGTCCAACCTGGGAATGACAGGTTCTCACCAGAGGTCACACTGCTGTCTGTGTCCCGAAGCAGGGGCACCTGGGAGCTGTGGCCAACTGAGGGAGATCAGCTGTCAGTGGCTGCCCCCCAGAGCCAGCCTTGCATTCCCAGCCCCTCCCACCCACTCTTCCTCCCAGCCCCCTCTGTGTCCAGTGCCCAGTCCAGCTCCACTCAGGCCTTACCTGAACTACCTCTGTCGAAGTCTCCAGGGTACCCTCCAGGGTACCCATTGTGGACAGGGCCCATGGAAATCATGGCTGGTGGTGGAGGTGGGGTCTTGGCTGGGGAGAGGTGGGCGTAGGTGCTTGGGGCGTAGATACTTGGGACGCCTGATGTGGCTGCTTTGCCAGCTGCATACACTGGGAGGGCACAGTTGGCATGAGAAGGTGGCCAGGAGCCATTCTGCCCTAGTGTGATGGGGTTCTGAAGGTCTGTAGGCCTGCCTCCCCCACCCCATTACTATAGCACCCCTGAGGTCAGGGAACATCACCTGTGTGATTCTTCATGGAGCTTTCAGGATAGGGTGCACTGCGCACTGGCAGCCCACAGCCCCTAGTCTGGCAGGCCAATATATTTTGTTTGATGTTATGGTGTTTGCCAACATTTGACAGTCAAAAGATTTATGTGAAATTCCAACTCTCAGCTACTTTATCTAAAATCTTTACTGCACTGTGTGCTGACAGGTGACAGTGAGCAAAGCCACCTCTTAGATAAAGCCCATATACTGGGCCTACCGGTATCCCACAGGCTGAAACCAAGTTTTCCCTTCAGTGACAGAGCCCCTGCTCTGGAGCAGGGAGTCATCTGGGAGGATCCAATGCCCACTCTGCTGTCATGCCTGCAGGGTCATCTTCCAGAGTCAGATGCAAGAAAGGAAGTTGGTCTGGGACTGACCACAGGGGCCTCAGGAGTTAACTGGTCTGCCTGAGCAGCAAAATAGTTCCTCTAGGGTTTCCAACTCCTGGCCCCGCCCACTCCCACCCTGCCGCCAGCCAGGCTCTAGGCTTGACAACTCAAGGGCAAATCCTTGCTTCCTTCCTCCCCACAGCATGAGGCTAGGTCCCTTGGCTGCTTAGTGGTGGAGTCCCTGGACCCTAGGCAAGTCACTTCCTCTTTGGTATTCCATAGGCTCAGGGAGATACCCTATTCTGATTTGGTTCAGAAGCAGAAGAGCCCCACCTAGGAGAAACCCCTTCATGGGCTCAGGTGACTGATTTGCTGTATTATTAGTGGTGGGAGCTGCTTCCTGATGGATCTGCAGGGGGCTGGGGCTAGAGCAGACGGGCAGGAGGGTCTCAACACTCCTGGGGTAGGTGGAGGAGGTGTGCCTGGGGACATACTTGCCTTTGCGGTGTTGACCTCAGCCTCATGACTTTTTTTTTTTTTTTTTGGTAGCAGGGATTGAACTCAGGGTCTCACTGAGTTACTTAGCACCTCACCGTTGCTGAGGCTGGCTTTGAACTCATGATCCTCCTGTCTCAGCCTCCCTAAGTGCTGGGATTACAAGCGTGAGCCACCACGCCCAGCTCTCAGCCTCGGTGTTAGTGAGCTAACTGAAAACTTGGTGGCAGCCCTCTAAAGTCAAAGCTCTCAACTAAGTCAGTCATGGGAGTGATACTTTGAGGAGCCAGGTTGCCCACCATGGTACTAGCTGGCATGGACAGAGTTGCAGCATCCTGGGCACTTTACCAGCCTTCCCTTCAAGCTCACAGAGAAGGGAATGCTGCTGGTCAGAGGTCACCCTGGGAGGGTCACCTCAGAGGTCACCCTGAGCTACACCCTGGCCCGAAGGCATTGCTAATGTAGGCTAAACCAACATCCAACAGCTGGCAGGCAGGAAACACAGTACAGGCCCAGCCCCACGGTGAATGCTGTGCACTTGAGTTCATCAAATCCCTAGACTCACCCTGCCCAGTGAGCTCTGCCATGAGCCCCATTTTACAGAGGAGAAAACTGAGACTAGGGCCAGGCACTCACTGGGCCTCTCAGCCCATCAGGCAACAAGCCAACCTCAAACATCCACCTGCCCAGTCTTGTAACTGCTTATTTTCCTGTTAAAGCCCTTGGGTTGTGTGCAGAGGTACTGGCCTATCTATTCACCCTCCTGAGGGACTCAGGAACTGATAACAGCTAAGGAAGGAACTTCCTGAGGAGGGAACCAAGGCAGCGGGGGAGGGAGACTCTCTTCTCTTTGCTTTGTGTCCTTTGCCGGCTTCATCTCCAGTCCTACTTCTATTTCCCACCTTCCACAGGTACCCACTGATACACTAGGTATGTCCCTCAACACAGGCTTCATCTAAAATGTGTGTTGTTCATGTGAATGCACTTTTTAAAATGTGCTGAAATTACATGATGCTTTAAACCTTGTTTGCTTAACTTTTACAGTTGAGATTTTGTCTTTAAAGAGATCCTTACTTGCCTGTGAATAATCTTATATTGTTGGACTTTGTTTTCCCATGTTCATAAATTATACTAAAAAAACAATAAACCCTCAATAAATGAAAATTAAAAGTTGAAGTAAGTAAATGATAATCTAAAATAGCAGGTCCTCCTTGGCTTACTTTGTCCCTATTGCTAACTTCTAACCTCCAGATCAGGGGCACGGTCCTGGGTAGGCAAATGCACCTGCCCAGCAGGAAGGTGCAGGATGGTGGCACGGGAGGAGCACTTACGGGCCTCGGGACAGCAGCACTTCTCCGGGCAGCAGGGGCACCTGACGTAGCAACAGCAGGTATGTGGGCAGCACTGACACCAACAGATGCCCAGGAGGAGAAAGACAAGGAAGACAGCCAGGCACACCACAGCCACAAAGAGCCAGTCTGCAGAGAGACCAGAAAGGCCCTGAGCCGGGAGGCCGGAGAAAACAGACAGGGACAGACAGGCTCTTCAGGGGCAGCACAGGGCCAACCAGGGGTGGGGGACCTGCAGTCCTCGTTAAATTCTCTATGCCAATGTTTGGGGCAGAGTAGCAGAGGGATGCCTGACCCTCTACAAGCGGGGCCAGTCCCCAAATTAAGGATCCCCCTGGCTTCAAATAGATGAGGCAGAAAACAAGAGGTAACGTGGCCAAAGCAAGATGGAGTGTAGCCTTTAAGAGGGGAGAGAGCCACGGCCCAGACCCAAACCCCTGAAGAACATAGTTGGCGCCAGTCACAGGAGCCCCTGCCTACACCCCAGGTCCCTCCTCAGCCAGCCCAGCCCACTTCCAAGCCCAGAGCCAGGCCACTAGATGCCACAAGGTCGGACGGAGTTAGTGGGGTTCACAGCAAGCCGTGATTAGGGGTAGGGAGAATGCCAGAGAGAAGCCCCACTGAGGACTCCACCCCATACCTTCCATGGGCCCCGCCTGAAAATCTGGTAAGAGTTCAGTCACCCCAGAGGTCCTGCCTGGAGGGACAAAAGAGAACAGGAGATTAAGCTAGCCAGAGCCAGCCCAGGCAGTCCTGTCCCTAAAAAATGCCCCCCTCCAGGCTGCTCAGTAGGTGTGCCTTGCAGCCTTCTGGCAGGGGAGAGCTGATGGCCTAGAAGAGACTTGGCATGTGGTGCCTGCCCTCCACCCCTGCTCACATGTGGGTGCTGGTGGGTGTGAAGGCCACCATCACATTATCCATTCTCTCAGCCCCAGCGGGTTCCAACACTCTTCCCAGGGAGTCCTGAGGTTTGACCCCAGTCTGGTCACTCTTTCCCACCTCCTTGGGTCCTGTCTTCCCAAAGGGTTCCAACCAGGCAACAGCAAGAATCCTGTTGTATCAAGCAGAGTAGGCCCAGCACCAAAGGACCCAGCAAAATGTTTTAATTTTTGTTAAATCTGAAGGAAAAAATGTGTAACACCAAGTATATAAAAATGGATTGTTTTTGTATGTTTTTTTGTTTTTTCATGGAGGAAGGGACCCATGAGGGCAGAAGCACTCATGGCCCATAGCAGTCATATGTGGTTCTGGTTCTGTGACCTACTGGGGTTCTGTCCTCCTTTTGTGCATTTTGTCATGTGCATGTTTCCAGAGCCAGTTTGTGCTTTCCCTGAGGTGCCATGGGGGCTCTGTGCCTACAAACAACATATCCCGGAAGCCTCCACACACACACACAGCTCCTCACCACACACCTCTCATGGAGCACACACCCAGCATCACATACTCCCACGAGGGGCAGAAACATCTGGGTCTGGTTCTTGAAGTGTGGTCCTATTGATGTGGCCCAAACCTTTTCATGACACCAAGGCATTACTTGCCTTCTTTACTCTCCTGCTCTCATGTGGAGCTTTCCAGACCCTCTTTGACACAATGACATTATTGCCTTGATAGCTAATGGCTTGTGCACTTGCTTATCTTGTGCTTTAAAAAGTAGCCAGTTTCGGGCTGGAGCTGTAGCTCAGAGGTAGAGCGCTTGCCTAGCATGTGTGGGGCACTGGGTTCGATCCTCAGCACCATATAAAATAAATAAATAAAGGTATTGAGTCCACCTACAACTAAAATAAATAAATAAATAAAGCCAGTTTCAGTTTCTAACACACTAAGCAACTATTAACGTAACCACAAAAAGTTTGAACAAATCCTCCGAGACCTCATCATGTTAGAGGGTGAACAGGTCCTGGGACTAAACTCCGAGAATTGCTGGTACCAAGTGTGTGCTTTTCCAGAGCTGCCCGGATTGCAGGTGCATGAGCTTCCTGGCTAGTGTTCCCCCCAGCATGCCAGCTCGATCACACACCTGAGAGGACAACGCCGTTCAGCCCACGGCATGGCTCACAGCAGCACAGGCCACAGGGCGCCATGCGTTGCTTCTAATGGAGTACCTGGCCCATGGCAATATTCCCCGCCCCCACCCCCTCGCGCATGCGCGCCAGGGCCGGAGGCCTCCCAGCCACGTGGGGACTGCTGGTAGACAACCCACCCTGCCCCTGACATCTGGTGACACCCTCGTTTTAGATACGAACTTGCACGCTTCCTAGCAAGTCAAAAGACAAAGACCCTGGATTCTGTCAAGGGACTCCAAAGCGTGCTACATCCCTATAAGGACAGAGCAGGTGAGTCCAGCGGCTTTTCCATTGCACTGTTGGGCCTTCCTGAAAATAGTTTTAAAAGGAAAAAAAAAGTATCCTTACTGAACTTGTACAGAACTTTCTTCCCCCTTGTTATTATTGCCTAAGCAATACAATGTAACAACTACTTACATAGCGTTTACATTGTATCAAGTATTGAAAGTAACCGAGAGATGATTTAAAGTATACAGGAGAATTAGAAGTAGGTTCTTTGTAAACACTATGCCTTTTCACATAAGGGACTGGAGCATCCTGGGACTGTGGTTCTGGAGTGGGTCCTGAAACGGCCCCCTAACCCCACACAAACACAGGATATGCACAATCCATCCTCTTCATTCACTGCCAATCAGATCTGAGCACGTGTGTTTTAAAAAAAGGAGACTGGGAAGAGGTAGAGTCCCCGATTCTCTCCATTCTTAGTTTGGCTCTGGCTGACATGGAATGCTGCAGAGGGAGGATCCCTTTCTGGGGTGCAGGGCACAGAGAAGCTCAAGTGACTGGCGGTGCCACGAGGGGAGAGCAAAGCAGGCGAAAGAAAGTGGGCTGGAGGGCAGAGCAAGGACACAGAAGGGACAGAAGGGCCCACTCCCCTTCCCCCTCCCAAGGCCTTCAGAGACCAGCCCCACTCACCAAGGACTATGAGCTCTGCATAGGCCTCGTTGTTCCCCTGGAGGTCCTGGGCCGACACCACGGAGCAGTAATACACACCACTGTCCCCCCAAGCCGTCTGCTCAAAGGTCAGGTCAGCATCTGGGGTGGGAAGAGATGGTGTGAGGGCACCTCATGAGAGGGGGCACTGAGCCCCCCACTCCCGTAGGCACAGCGGGGAGGGAGCAAGGGGGCAGGGCTGCAAATCAGTGAAAATAAATCCTCACCAAGGGCTTGTTACTCTTCGTGCACTAGAACACTGAACACGGGCCATTTCAAGAAGTCCGGGGGTGGGGGGGTATGAGATAGACCTGATCCACCCAAAATGGCACAGCAGGGTCAGCGCTTTTCAACTCAGAACCATCCTTCCTCCAAAGCAAGGTGTGATCTCCTGACACAAACGGCCATGGGGCCTAATGCAGGCCTGGGGGATGAGTCCAGAGGGAGGAGGCAGAGCTAACTAGGCCAGATTCCAGATAGGAGAAGCCCAGGCACAGAGGAAGAGTGGGTGTGATATGTGGGAGACAGAGACCGACTCTCCCAGTTCTCAGTTCCCCGTCCACCCCCACACATTCCCCTTCAGTCCCCACATACCAGGCCGGGCCCAGGGCTTGGGGAAGCTCAGTCTGAAGCAGCCTCAGGCCAGGAGCCTATTAATTATGCCACTAATGAAAGTCTTTCAGCACATCCGGTTTCCTCTCTACTCCTCAGGCTCTAATTAGTTAAATCCCTTCAGCCATTCACCAGTGCAGGACAGGGTGGCACCAGCTTGGCAACTCTGCCTTGGGCCCACGGGGTACAGGAACAGGCTAGAGACAGGCAATCCAGCCAGGAAAGCCCCATAGTTCACGGCCACTTTCTTTCCAGCTGCTCTGGTTTTGGTTGCCTTGCCTATCACCAGGCCCCGGGGATCCAGTGCCCTTCTCCATGACAGTACTAGAGCAATGACTGTGGGTGCTCTAGTCCTCAGTACCTGGCACCTAGTGGGACAACAGTCACTAAGCGCTGAATGAACAAAAGACGTGGAGCCTCTTCCTCAGAAGGTAGGTCTCACGTCCTCAGAAAGACCTGCCTTTCAACAGTGTCTGTCCACGTCATTCCAACCTCATCCCTGCCATGTCCTTTGCTCACTGGGCTCTGCGCAGGCTGGCCTCCATGTTTCCCCCCACATGCTCTCCTCAGCTTGTCCTCCTGTTTGTCCACCACCCATGCCTGTCCCAGCAGACTCTCTCGGGGTTGGTTCCTTCCTGTTACTCAAACCTCAGCAGGAAGGAGTGTTCCCTGGCCACCCCAACCCCTGTGGCTCTCCTGCCCCACTGCTGGAGTCAGAGGTGCCGACTGCCCACCTCTACCACTGAGAGGATGTGAACTGCGTGCAGAACCAAGTCTGTCTCGGTTGCTACTGGCCAAGGAACAGAAATGTACCCCATCTCTCCTCATGCCGACTTTCCTTAGCTTCGGTTGTCTGTTCCAGTATTCTGGGCACATGGCTACATTCAAATAGACACTTGATTCATTCATTCAACATTTAACAAATAACCACTGAATACTTCTTATGTTTCAGGCAGTATTTGAGGAACTTGGTATACTACAAAACAATGGTTCTCAAAAGGATCTGCGCACCGTGGCTCCTGGTTCCCCAAGACCCTTTCAGGGGATCAGTGAGGTCAAAGTTATTTTCATAATAATACCTAGACATTATTTGCTTTTCCCTCTTCATCTTTTATAAGTGGGCTGTGGCCTTTTCAGAGAGTAGGTGACATTTGAGCAAATTTGCAAGACTTTCAAGAGACTTGCAAAAACAGAAAACAATGCCACTCTTCTCATCAAAAAAATATTTGGTTTTGGAAAATGTAGTTACTTTTTTCATAAAGACATGTTATTTTAATAATAAGTTTATCATTGTAATTTGAAATAATTTTAAAGTTCCTCTCAGTTTGCTCACTATAAAAACAAAAACAATTCAAGAGTATAAAAAGAGACCCAAAGACCAAGATGTTTGAGAACCATTCCTACAGAGAACTTGCCTTTATGGAGCTCAGATTCTAATTGGGGATGAGAGAAAAAACAAAAAGAAAAAAACTTCACCACACTGCATTTCACACAGTGATAAACAGTTTGGAGCAAATGAACTGCGGAAGGCAGAGAGAAAGTACCAGGCATGCAGGTGAAGGTTGTGCAGTTTTGATTAAGGAAATCAGGGAAGATCAGAGGTGCCCTTCAGAACAGATGGCCATTCTTTATTGAGCTTTTGCTATGTGCTGAGTTTCTTTGTATAGATCCATCCTTTCATGGAATCCTCAAAATCTCTGAACTAGACTCTCCTAAATCCTCCAGGCTTTTCTGCAAGTCTTCTCGGCCCACTATTTCCCACCTGTATCTTTGTGATACATCAGTAGATGGCAGGGCTGTGGACTGGGGCACCCACAATTATTGCTCTTAAAGAGCTACCAAGAAGGAGGGCATTGGGTCAGGCCAAGGGGAGCTGCTTGGCTAGGAAGAACATGGCCATGAAGCCACGGGGCTCTCCTGGCTGGGATTGTCTCTCGCCTGTTCCTGTCTCCCATGAGCCTAAGATGGAGTTGCTAATGAGATCCTGACCATGTCTCTCCAACACCAGAGCTCAAGAGCTGGGCCCGGCGCAAAGCCAAAGAGGTGGACAGGAACCCCCCACCATGGCAAACAATTAGACCAGAAGTTGAAACCTGGGGTCTCTAGGACCGGACCTATGGACCTCGGTGTGTTTTGTTTGGCCTGTATGTTTCAAAACTCAAACAAAATAGGGCTTTCCGGCCTCTTTTGGTTAATCCTAAGGCCTGGGCCCACTTCCTTCCTGTAGGCGCACCCTGTTCCTGGTCAAGGGCTGGCCCGAAGATCACAGGAGCTGGACGCTATCTTAATTGTTCCAGATGCAAAGAAAAGATGCTGGTCTCCAGTGGGGACAGAAGCTGGACCTCCCCCATGACTCTGGCCTCAGGTTCCTTAACTACATACTGCAGAGGTGGCCCTCATGATTTAGAAGTCCAAGGGCTCTTTGCTTTTGTGGGGCTGACAGGGGACTCACATGGCCCCAAGCAGCTCAAGGAGGCAGAAACAGAGCCTACAACGCAATCACCCCACATTGCCCAGAGCAAGGAAGAGCGGAAGAGGCAGATCCACACCAAGTGGAGGTGCCCCCTTGGTTTGCCTAGGAATGCTCTCACTTTTAAAACCAGGAAGGTTAGTGACCCAAGGAACACCACAGAAGCCCATGTCTCCCTGTCCGCAAAGCTGAAATGGAGGCAGGTTTCATGGTACTGGGTTTCCTGAAAGGACAGACACAATGGATGTTTACCTATCATGGCCCATATCAAACACTGGTTCAGGGTCAGGGAGTCTGAAAGGCCCAGGCCTTTGAAGCCTCTGGAGCCCTCTCCCTGATGGAGCTGAGGTCATTCTGGAATTCTGTGCGCAGCAGAGATGTGATTCCTGCCAGCCCTCAAGGGCAGGCTTGGTATTTGGATTGTCCGAACAAAGGTGAGGCACGTATGTCTGATCCATGCTAGAGAGGCCCCTGGGCTGGAGGAGAAGGTGTCTCTATAAGGTGAACCCCTAAGAAGCCCTCCAACCTGGAAAATGGTAGGATACTTAGGGCTGACCTGCCATGGAAATTCAGGGCAAGCCTGGCCCCTCCCCTGAAACAGCATTGATGGGCTCAGTCCCCGGAACCCTGTCATCTGTGGTCTGACACAGTGGGAAGACAGTGCTCCATGGCCTGGTCACTCGGGGTCTGCAAAGGGATCCCTTCTCTTATTCCTCTCTACCCCCATGCCCAGGATTGAGGACACACAGTTATGAGGGTGAGTCTTCATCCCTGGCTCAGCCCCTTGCTCTGTGTCTTCTGGATTCTTTAGGGCCTGGCCCCAGCACCTCCTCAAATCTCACTGGAACCGGCTGTAGTGCGGGCATGTCCAAGCCGTTCCTATGGCTCAGCCCTCACTGCTGTTTTCTCTGTAGCACTTGGCACACTCTGAAATTCCCTCACTCTTTCTTAATCTGCTTATTTATTACCAGTCTCACCCTACGAGAATGTTCTCTCCAGCAGGGAAGGGACCTTGCCCACTCTGATCCTCACTCCATCCCCAATACCTACAACAGCACCTGATACGTAGGTGATGCTTGATAAATACTGAAGGTCATTCGACCGAATGACCTTCCCTTTACTAATCCCAATAGGCACTTGCTATCAGGAGGCAGCGTTATGGCTAAGAACAAGGGCCCTCAGGGCTGCCTGATTGGAATCCTAGCGTTAGCTCTTTACTACCTGTGCACCTGTATAGGTTACCTAGCCCATCTGCACTTCAACCATGAGTGTGAAATGTGCTAGAGACCATTCCATGGGAGAATGCATGCGTTGTGCCTGGGAAGGCACAGGCTTTCTCCATTAAGATTGCCTGCCGTGTAGTTTACTCCTGTCACCTCCTCTGTGAGGCCCTCTGATGATTCCCTGCCCAGAGCTTAGAAGCTTAGAAACTCAGCCCAAAGTGACCAAGTGGGCACCCAGCTCTTAGCAGCTGAGCAATTAGCTGTGAAAGTTACTTTTTCTTTCTGGGCCTCTGTAAATGACAATAATAGAATCAATTCATTCAATTTCTGTGTGGTCTAAATGAGTTAATCCATGTAAACCTGGATTAGAGTTGGGCAACATAGCTGGCCCTTTATAAATTGTTACTTCTTTAAATTTTACTTCTCGTTGCTGGTATTGTCAGTACTATTATAGAACACACCCCTCTCTTCATTACCCAATTTTCGTGATCCACAAGCATTCGACAGCGTATATTGTGTTTGTTTCCCTCACTGCAATACAAGCCAATGAGGGAAGTGATTGGATGGTTTTGTTTATGACTGTGTTCCCTGAGCCTAGAACAGCACCTGCTAAATGCCAGGTGCTCAATAAATCTGTTGTGAAGATAAGGAATAGATGGATGGAAGGATCCCTCCCTTTGTGGTTCCTTTCAGGTACTGGTGCTCAAGAGCTTGCAGGTGAGGACGCCAGTCTGGGCACCAGGAAGCCTGCCCCACCACCCACCCAAGCCAACCTCCCAGGGCACCTGTCCTCACATACTTCCTGTGATGGTGATCCTCCGGCCCTGGTAGTAGTCTCCCAGGGTCACAGCGTTGCCCTGCTTGGTGGCCACAACCCTGACTGTGCGCACACTGTCCTGGCACTCCACGTAGGGGTTGTAGCCGGGATTGCCTGCTGCAAGCTGGGCATTGATCTGGTTGTCCACACTGGCTGGGGAGAAGGCATCAGCGATGCGGTCCCGGCAGAAGGACTTGTACTTCCAGATTACGATGGGTGCTGTGAGGGTTGTGGTCATCTGGTAGGTGCAGGGCAGGGTCACAGGCTGGAACAGTATCACTACATGGTAGGGGTCAGACACAGTCACCTGGATGCCACTGGCGGGGGCTAAGGGGAAGAAGAGAGTCAGTGGGGACCACTGTGAGCTCAGGAAAGAACTTCAACAGGAATGTGCCACATCGCTTGTCACCAGCTTGACACAAGGGCATGGTTGTCCAGAGCACCCGGCACACATTGTTCTTTAATTCCCAGTCCTGGTGAGGTAGCTCTGACAGTTATGCCCACTTTGTAGACCCTTGGGGTTGTCAAGTGGCAGATATGAGGTCAATGGCCAGTTTACTGGAATGTTCTGTCCATCCTTCTTTCCAGACTGTGGCCTCTGAATCACCCCAATCTACCCTCTCTACCCTGCCCTGTTCCCTTTTGGCCTGTAGGGGCAAGCCCAAATAACTAAGGTAAGGCCCGCTAGGGCTCAAAACCGCAGCTCAAAAAGAACTTGCCCAGGGTTCCAAGTTACCTGGGTTTTGTGAATTTTGGAGAAGTCTGACCTGCATTCTCCTGGAGTGGCTAAAGCCCCCACAACATTTCCATCAACCTCCCACCTCACCCTACCCAAAGTCATCCCAAACACACACCTAAACACTCTTGCTGAAAGACAAAGCCCCCTCTACCCGACCAGGGAGAACATCTAATCCAGTTCAGCGCTGGCCTGCAGAAGATGGTTTCGGGTCCATAAGTCCATCATATCAGTCTCTTACGCACAGATACTGCGGAACCCGCGCGAGGTGGGTGGGGCCGGGGGTGGTGGGAAGTCCCCAATCCCACACCCACTTGAAGCCTGGGCACTATTTCTTGATTTCTTCCTTTAGGAAACGTCTGATCCACTTCTCCAGTCTAACCCTTTCCTGGTTACCCCAACACTTAGAAATCGCCAAGTAAGCCCAAGACTCCATTTCAGCCTTTCCGGTGATCGGGGAGTCCTTCATCCCTACCCCACAAAGGGTCCCCGTCTCCCTGCCGCTCCAGGGCTTATGATCCATGGAGTTTCACTTCCTGCTGTCTCTCGACAAGGGCGCGGGGAGCGCTTGGTGAGAGGATGGGGATTTTCCCTTACTGGGACACAGAAGGGGGTCTCCCAAAACCGGGAGGATCTGGAGGTCCTGAGCCGTCGAGCCTTCGCACCAATCCCCCGCCCCCGCCCTTGTTCTCCCACCTCTTGGGTCGCAGGAAACCGAGTCCTTGCCCGGGTGTAGTGCCCTCCCGCGGTTTCACAGCACCCGAGGCCCCACATCCCTTACCTGTGCACTGGGTGCTGAGAAAGAGCCACAAGAAGACCACCGCGGCCGGGTAGGCACCGGGCGCCCAGGACCGCACACAGGCCACCCGCGCCATCGCGGCCGTCTGGGCGCGTCGGCCCGGCGAGTCCCCTCCCAAGTACAGGGAGGGTAGGGGGCGCGGTGAGCGCCAAGGCCGGGAGGGGTGCACGCTCCTCCTCTTTCCACTTCCGTTCCTTGTCCGTATTCCAGGTCTATCCTGCCGCGCTCGAGGAGTTTGACCAACAGAAACAACGTGGATGAAGCGCACGCTTTCAGCTTTCGGGGAGAAACTTGCTTGACCCAGTGTGGTTCTCCGAGCCACTCCACCCCCTGCGCGCTTCTGGGAATGGATCGGCCCAGGTACACAAGGGTGGGAGCCCAGGGGTGGGCGGTGGGGAGGGGCTCCCCAACATCCCTCCCCGGAAGTGGGCTGACCCAGGTAGGCTCTGGCCCCCAGGGCCGAAACCAAGTGACCGGCCCGCCAGGAGGGCCCCCGCACACTGCGAGTCTCCTGCAACCCAGTCCTGTCCTAGCCAAGCAGAGCGGACCGAGATCCACGAGAACAGAGACCTACTTGGGGAGATTCACCTGTTAAGAGGGGGCGGGTCCTGCCGCGCACCTGTTCTCATCCTGCTCACACCCCTCTCCCGGGCCGGCGTTGGACCCGCCTAGGTGCGCCCTGCGGGGAGGGGCGAGCGTAAGCCAGGGCCGCCTGGCTTTCTATCCAGTGGGGTTCAACCCGCCCTGGTGCGGGGAGGCGCTGCGGGCTTCGTACACTTTCCAGTTAGATGACCTAAAGAATCACGTGATGTCCCCAGAAGGGAAGCTCTGACCCTCTAGGGACGCCCGGTGGGACTCAACTCTTGAAAAAGTTGGAATTCTACTTCGGAAGTTACTCCCGCCTCCCCCTGCCCTCAACTGGTGGTTCGGCCCCCGGGCATACCTCGCCCTAGGTCAAGCCTCCGGAAACTCAGACCCTTAAAGCGTCAGAGCAGAGGCACGAGGCTGGGGATCCGTTTCCGCCCAGGAATTCCCTGGGACTGGCCACCTGTGCCCGGGGCGGGGTGCTGCTCTGCAAGCAACCCAGGCGGCGCTAGGCGCAACTCTGCTGCCTCCCGGTGGCATCAAGTGAGGAGCGCATCCTGGGGAAACACTGGGTGCTTCGTCACATCAGATAGTTGGAGGTTGCAGACCGGCCCCTGGCTGGTGGGTTCGGAACTCACGCAAGTTCTCTACTGAATCTCGTAAAACTTAAGTCAGATCACTTGCCTCCGCTCAAAGCCCTCCGGTGGCTCCTTCTCAGTACTTAGAGTGGCCTGAGTTTTTCTAATAACAAAGATTAATAATTTTATACATTTTCTTTTATATCATGTAAACAATGAAAGCTGAAATTACAAACCAAAATTAGAATACAATTAATTTTTACAACTACTCATGTATTTGTCTTTCCAAGAGATCTTTAATTCTTCATATGGCTTCAAGTTACTATTTATTATCTTTTGGATGATAAACAGTAACATCAAACTGAAGGACTCCCATTAGCTTTTCTTACAGGACAGGTCCAGTGGTAATAGATTCCTTCACCTTTTGTTTATGTGAGGATGTCTTAATTTCTCCCTGATTGTTAGAGAATAGGTTTGTTGTTTTTTGTTTTTTTGCTTTTTTGTTTTGCAGAATTCTTCTTCTTTTCCTTCTTTTTGTTACCAGGGATTGAACCCAGGAGTGCTTAACCACTGAGCGACACACCCAGCCCTTTTTGAGTTTAACTTTTTAAATTTTGAGACAGGGTCTTCTTAAGTTGCTCAAGTTGCTCAGGCCCCTGCTGAGTTGCTAAGGCTGACCATAACCATTTTTATCATGTCTGAACACCAACACAGCAGGAACATTGTCTATGCCACAAAATATCAAATATCCCCATCCCAGATGGTAAGTGATGACTGCTTCACCAATTATAAGTTAAGCTTTGCTCCATTTTTCTTATCACCTAAATAAGATAGAATTAGTCACACTTCCTGGCAACTCCCCATCTGAGCAACTCCCCACATCTTCAAACTTTTCCCCAAATCACATAACAAAGTTCAAATTCTTCAAGTCTCTTGTAGCCATCTTGCTGAGACACTGTATCATTTCCCATGGTATCTTCCTCCACTGCAGTGAGTCAGATAAACCCAACTTTGTTCATAGGTGTGTTTCTGCCAGTCTTAGGACATTGACACATGTCAAACCTATTCCCACCTGAAGGACTTTGCATGTGCTGTGTGCTTAATCCAGACTTCACTTTCCCTGGAATCTTCATGGCTCATTTTATGGAGAACTGCTCCAATGTCACTTTTTAAGAGAGACCTTCTCTCCCTACCCCCTTTTAAAATAGTCTCTATACTAGTTTGCCAGGAATGCCATAATAAACACCAGAGTGGGTGACTTAAACAGAAACGTATTTCTTCATGTTAAAAGTTAAAAAGTCCAAGATCAAGATGTTGGCAGGTTTGGTCTCATTCTGATCCGCTGTGGCTTACAGGTGGCTGCCTTTTCACTGTATGGTCACGTAGTCACCCTCTATCTGTGTTGTTTGTGTCCTAATTTTGTCTTCTTACAAGGATGTCAGTCACATTGGATTAGAGCCCACCCTAGCAATCTCATTTTTAATTTAGTTCCCTATGAAGGATATGGAAAATGACAATCCCCAGGACAGGGAAATGACCCCCCCCCCAAAAAAAACCCTATCTGACCAGGAGGAAGACAATCCCAGTAATGATGAGCCCAGAGGGAAAGAAAGCAAACTTTCATCCCTTCCTGGTTCCTCCCCAGCATCTCCACTAAAAGCAAACACTCACCCCTTCTCAACCACAATGGGTCCTGAAACGCTGGGTCCTAGACTTTCACCCTTTCCCATTGCCGATGAGTCCTGGAAGGAAGAGAGCAAATAGTGAAGCTCTGGGTAATGATGGGTCCCAGAGGAAGAAGATAAGCAATGAACACCGAGTTCTGAGCTTTTCCCAGTGACAACGAGTTTTGGACTTTTTACAGCTTCTTTCCTGACTGCCCAAACCAACACATTCTTCTTCAGTCTCCAATAATTAAACCATCCTTGTAAACTACAAAATTCAGACTCCTTCTGTAACTGGTGGCCATTTTCCTACCCAGAAAATGAGCGCCCCCCCCCCCCTCCCCAGTGCCTGACTGATTGACTCTGCTGTGGAATAAAAGAAAGCTTACTGACCTGGTTATTTATGTTTTCGTAATGGTACAGAAACCATGTTGGTTATTTTTACTTATATGCTAACTCCAAATATAGTCACATTCTGTGATATTGTGAGTTAGGGCTTTAACATATGCATTTAGGTTAGGAGATGCATATATACCTTAACAGTCTCTATCTCTAATTTCTCTGTCCCCAGTTTTTCCCCCTCAAAGCATTTACTATGATCTGATGTTTTATTAGTCATTTATTTATTTGTCATCTATCTTCTCTCAATGTAAAGATAGTATCACTCAACAAATATTCCATGTGCACCCCTACATTTCTCAGCCCCTCTGTGGTCAGGTGGGACTATGTGATTAATTCTAGTTAATGGCCTATAGACACAAGTTAGGCGGACACCTCCCAGGCCAAAGCATTTAATTGTCAGTATGTGACTCAGTTTTCTCCCTTCTGCCTTAGCAACTAGTGATGTTCCCAATGGTATCGTTAGGGACCTTGTGGAATAGAGGGCTCCACCAACCAACACTAGACATGTAGCATGAGAAAAGAATTATGTTAAGCCACGAAAATTCCAGAATTCTTTTGTTACATAGGATAACCTAACTTGTCCTGACGAATACATCCCCACTAGACTGTAAGCTTCTAGAGGTCAGGGACTTTACCTGGATCCTTGGTGCCTGGTGCAAGGTGAGTAATCAATAATTATTTGTGTGGTAAATAAATGTGCATGGTGAAGGTGAAGCTTGGGACTGGAACCATTTTCCATAGTGGATATGGAGCATAACCAGGAAGCCAACCTTTACTATTTTAAAATTGCTGAGATTTGGGGGGATTTATTATAGTAGCAAATAGCCTATCTGGATTGATACCAAAATTAGTGCCAGGAGTAGAGGGTTACTGAACTAAAACCAAAAGTAGATAGCATTGACTTGGATATATTGGGAACAAGAAAACTCACTAGAATACAGAAGGATGGAGACTGTTGCCTGAGAGACACTTTGTAAGGCAGATAATGTACTTAATGAACTTGTGACTTTAGGGGAAGCAGTTGGAATGTAGGATACTGGGAGTGGATATTGGCCACAGTTGGCTGAAAATTGAGAAATCATTTGAGAGATAAAGCCCAATTAGAACGCATCTTTTGGCAAGAAGAAAACCAAGAGTATGGTTGAATCATCATTAGCCATTGTTAAAATCTGGGAATAGCCGGGCACAGTGGTACACACCTATAATCCAGTGGCTCGGGAGCCTGAGGCAGGAAGATTGCGAGTTCAAAGCCAGCCTCAGCAACAGAGAGACACTAAGCAGCTCAGGGAGACCTTGTCTCTAAAACACTACCAAAAAAAAAAGCCTGGGGATGTGGCTCAGTGGTTGAATGCCCCTGAGTTCAATACCCGGTACCCTCCCCCAAATCTAGGAATAAATTAAGGTGCTATCAGGAAATCCTTCCAGGTAGACAAATGTCTTAGTGAAAGAGAGATGGAAGATATGGTTCTCTGAAGAAGACTGATGCATTTTAAAGTACCTAGAAATAAGAGGGAGAGAAAAGGAGAGGGAGGAGAAAGGAGAGAGGGAAAGAGAGAGAGAGGAGTTCGAAGTTTGTAAGAATCCTTAGGGATCAAACTTTGGGGGGCAGAAAGCAGGCTGGGAAAATGGATGATGTCTCAAGGAAGCACATCTGCCAACACTACTTCAGACATATCCAAGGAGGATGATGGGAAAGGAGAAATCTCCCTGGAGAATAGAGCCATGAACATCAGAGAACATGGTTCAGAAGTCCCTGCCCCTGTCAGGGAGCTGGTTTGATGATAAGAAATACTCCCATCTATGATCTGGGAGGCCCTAATAATGTCTTCTCACTGGGTTTTAGGAATAGTACAGACCAGTGATTTCTGTGTGTCTCCCCTTCCTCTCCATTTTGATGGACACGAAGCCATTTTATTCCATTTTATCATTGTATATTGAATAATTTGCCTTTTCAAAAAATATTTTGTTTGAGTTGTTGATGAACCTTTATTTTTTTCATTTATTCATATGTGGTGCTGAGAATCAAACCCAGTGCCTCACACATGCTAGGCAAGTGCTTTACCACTGAGCCACAACTCCAGTCCTAATTTGCCTTTTTAGTTCACTTACTTCTGACTTAGGTTCATTCATTTCATTTCCTCTGCAGCTCCTGGGGACGAGTTTTTGATGCTACATCCTACAATCGGCCACTCGGTGACATGAACGGAATGGTACTCCTGGAGCACGTTGAGCCAAGGTTCATTGCGCAGCCCAGGCTCATGCCTGAGTTCTGTGGGTGACCTCACAATGCCCAGTGTGGCACCCAGATTCCTCCTGCAGTCTTGGTCCACCATGTTGGCCTACCTGTGTCTGGTTAGTTTTTCTTTCCCTGTTCTGTGGTCCCAGACCTTAATCAGCTGTTCCTACAAGAGTCTGTGCCAGCAGGCACTGCTCTCGGGCAATGATATTGTCCTACGTTGTGACCATAAGAAGGCACTCTGGTATTTTTCTTCCATTTTTGGGGATAATGTCCTCCTGCTTAACTCATGGCCTAATATAAAGAAACTGCCTGGGGGCAGCCTGCAATTGACCAAGCCTCAGCCCTGGCAAGCAGGCCTCTTTCGCTGTGAGGATGATACAAATGCCCTCATGGTGGAATATGAGATTGACTTCCAGGATGCCTCCACCCTGCATATTACACACAAAGACCTGGGCCAAAAGCCCCTGCAGAATGAGACTCTGAACCTAGGTGGGAAGGTACTTATTTTTACCCACTGGGAGCCCTGGCAGGACTGTAACCGCTGTGGGGAGCCGGGTGAACGCAAACGCCTGGGGTACTGCTATGTTGAGGAGCCCCCGGAAAAACCCATGCCCTGCTGGCTCTACTTGAGAGATGAGAAGGTACAATATAGCCGTTTGCGGCCTGAGATGCAGGTGGAAGGATGCTTTGTTCCCTGTGACCCCGACAAGGAGATCAGACAGCCATTCTTCATCTTTGACATTTACCAGCTGGGCAAGTTGAACAACCACATGTGGCTCACCTGCCCTTTGGCTTCCATCTACAGGTGACAGGACCAGGGCAGTAGCCCTACCTTTGGCCCTCACCCAAGCTTTGTTTCCTGTGCCCAGTGGGTTTGCCCTCCAGTAGAAAATCAGGCTCTTTCTTCGAGCCCTTAAGCTTTCCCGGTCAGTCTGTGCAGGAAGGGGTCTGCTCTGCTGGCTGGCTCAGCTGTTCACTCAGCAAGAATTCCCAGATGCTGCCTCTGAGCTGGGCCCTGGGCGAGTGATTTTGGCACATTGCGACAGTTTAAAAAGATCTAGTCTTTGCCCACATAGGCACCTGCCATGCAAATATAAAACGTAGAGGCCAGCACACTGCTCTTGCCCACATAGACACTAGTGTAGACCCTGGTGAATACGATTGGTCTGTCCATCTTTGTATCAATGTCAAAATATTTTAATTATTGTATTTTTCCCATAAGTCATGATATCTGGTAGTGATTATTTTCCAATACAAGATTGTCTCGGCTATTCTTGGCCCTTTGTATAAGAATTTTGGAATCAGCCAGGCTCAGTGGCATATGCCTATAATCCCAGCAGCTCTGGAGGCTGAGGCAGGAGGATGGCGAGTTCAAAACCAGCCTCAGCAAAAGCAAGGCACTAAACAACTCAGTGAGACCCTGTCTCTAAATAAAAAACAAAAATTAAGGTTGAGGATGTGGCTCAGTCAAGTGCCTCTGAGTTCATTCCCCGGTACTCTTTCCAAAAATTGGAATCAGTTTGTAGTTTTCACCCGCTAAAATCCTATTTTTTTAAAAAATTGGGACTTTGGTCTGGGGTTGTAGCTAAGTGGTAGAGCGCTTGCCTAGCATGTGTGAGGCACTGGGTTGGATCCTCAGCACCACATATTAAAAAAAAAAAAAAAAAAAAAAAAAAAAAAAAAAAAAAAAAAAAAAAAAAAAAAAAAAAAAAAAAAAAAAAAAAAAAAAAAAAAAAAAAAAAAAAAAAGGCCCATCAACAACTAAAAAATACTAAAAAACAAAACAAACAAACAAAACCTTAAAAAAATTGGGAATTGTTAAATCTAAAGATAAACTTGGGAGAAATCATTGTTTTACAATATTAAATATTGTCTTCCCATCCTTGAATATGGTAAACAATCCCATTATCTAGTCTTCATTATCTCTCAAAATATGCAATTATTAATGTAGATGCCGTACTTGTATTTTATTATGTTTTTTCCTAGATATTCAGTTTTTCATGCTATCACATTGTATTATTAAAGTTTCATCTTCTAATTTTTTATTACTGTATATACATTATAGTTGATACTTATTTATGACCTTGTATTTAAATTATCTTGTTAAATTCACTTACTTTTAGTAAAATATCATTTATGGAGAAGTCTATGGCAGATATCTTATTCTCAATATTCTTGTATGAAGTACAATTTTCTCTGGGTTTTTAATAGAAATACTTCATTAAATTAAGAAAGTTTGACTCTATTCCTGGTTTGCCACAAGTTTTGAGCCATAGATAGGTGTTGAATCTTTTCAAATGCATTTTCTGCATTTACTTGAGATGATACTGTTTTTCTTTATTATGTCAGTGTGATGAGTTACATTGATGGCTGTTCAAATGTAAATTCAAACTTTCTTTATAGGGATAAACCCAAATTGTTCATGATGTTCATCCTTTTCTTTTCTTTTTTGTCATTGAAATCAATTTGCAAATGTTTTCTTTAGGATATTGTGTCTGTGTTCATAAAAGAGATTTTCCTAAGGATTTCTTTTGTTGTAATGTCCTTTGGTTCTGGTATTAAGGTTATGTGGCCTCATAGAAGTTCTAAGTGTTCCATCTTTTCTATTTTTGGAAATATTTTATAATGTTAATGCCTTTTTTTTTGGTACTAAGAGTTGAACCCAGGGATTTTTACCACTTGGGGTACAATCCCACCCTTTTTAGCTTTTATTTTGAAACAGATCTCACTAAATTATGGAAGCTGACCTCAAATTTGCAATATTCCTTGCCTTAGCCTCTCAAGTAGCTGGGAGTTCAAGTGTACCACCATGCCCAGGTGATGTCATTCTTAATGTCTCAGAAGTATTCAGAAGCATTCACTGGCAAGGCTTTCTGGGCTTAGAGGGGTCTTTGTACACAGGCTTTAAATTGCAGATTCAGTTTCTTTAATTGTAAATATAGATCTATTTTTTTTTGTTATGCCAGGTTTTTTATTTTTTCCACAAATTTACCCATTTAGCCTAAATTTTCATGAGTTTTGGCTAAAAGTTATAATATTTTGTCATTATTTTTTATGTCCCTAGGATCTGTAGTAATGTCTCTATGTCTCTCTTTTCATCATTGATAAAGGCCACCCTGCCCCCCCACCTTTATTTTTGGTACCAGGTTTGGACTCAGGGGCACCCGACCACTGAGTCACATCCCCAGCCCTATTTTGTGTTTTATGTAGAGACAGGGTCTCACTGAGTTGCTTAGCACCTCGCTGTTGCTGATGCTGGCTTTGAACTTGCGATTCTCCTGTCTCAGCCTCCCTAAGTACTGGGATTACAGGCTTGAGCCACCGCACCCAGCTTCCCTTTTTTCTTGATCAGTCTTGTTCTAGGGCTTCATAAATTTCATTTATCTTTTCAAAGAACTAATTTTTGATTTATTTATTTTATTTATGGTACTTACATTTTCTATTTCTTTGGTTTCTGGTTTATTGTTTCCTTTTCTGTGTTTGTTAGGTTAAACATTGTTCTTTACCTAACTTCTTGAGGTGCTTGCTGAGATTACTACTTCTCATCCTTTTCCATTAAATATGTTTTTAGGCCATAAATTTCACTTAGGCACAACTTCCCTGCATCCCACAAGTTTCGACAGGTTATATCATTATCTTTAGTCAGTTAAAAATGCTTTCTATTTTCAATTGTGCTTTCTCTTGGCCTACTGGTTATACAGACATATTGCATAATTTTTCAATATCTGTGGAAGTTCTTGTTTTCTTTTTGTTATTTAAGTCTAACTTAATTCCATGGACCAAAAAAAATATGATTCAAGATTTTAAACATTTACTGAGACTTACTTTATGGCCTAGAATATGGTTGTCTTAAGCCAATGTTTCACATGAGTGTGAAAAGAATGCATGTTCTGCAGTTGCTGATTGCAGTGTTCCATATACATGAATTAGGTCATTTATTTATCATTGGCTTAAATCTTCTATATCTCTACTGAATTTTTGTTAGCATGTTCTGTCAGTTACTGAGAAATGTATATTAAAATCTCCAACCATGATTGTGGATTTGTCTAGTTCTACACTTAAACTGTCATGGTTTTGCCTTCTATACATTTTTTAGTTCATACAAACTTAGGATTGTTATATCTACCTATTCAACTGACCATTTTATAAAAAGTCACATATTGTCTATTAATACTCTTGGTTTACTTGTTTACTTTTTCCGTTATTGATTTAGCTAAGGATTTTTTGGTTAGTATTCACATGTATTTCCCCATGTTTTTACTTTCAACTTTTCTATATTCCTTTATTTAAATAAATCCAGGGGAAAATAGCTCAGTTGATAAGAGCTTGCCTTGCATGCACAAGGCCCTGGATTCAATCTCCAGCACCATAAATAAATAAATAAATAAATTAATTAATTAATTAATTAATAAAATCCAGGTTTGGGTGTGTGGTATGGTGGTAGAGAACTTGCCTGTCTTGTGTGAGGCCCTGAGGTCTATCCCCAGCATCACCAAAAACAAAAAAAAATTATTTTGAAGAAAGTTATTTTAAGCAATGTATATTTAGATTTGTTTTGCAATTAAGTATGGAAATCTTTGTCTTTTAATTGGAATATTAAGTTCATTTGCAGTTTATGTAATTACAGACATGTTTGGGTTTGGATCTACCATCTTCCTGTTTGTCTTCTGCTTGTTTAGTCCATGTTCCTTTTTCCCTTTTCTTTAGATATGTTAAGTATTGGTTATCATCATCCCATTTCCTCCTCTTTTAGCTTATCAGATATGCATTATCTTATTTTTCACTCTGGAAATTACAGCATTCATCACACCTCATGAGAATGTAGTATAAATTGGCACTTGTGCTGTTTCCCAGGCAATGTAGAAACTTGACAGCTCTTTCCCCCTTCTATGTGGTGTTCTCATTGTCAAATTTTTTTTATTTTACATATGTTTTAAATCCACAAGAAATTACTTTTTAAAGCACTCAGTATTGATTTAGTTTTAGATTTAGTTTTATCCACATCTTTGCTCTTCTGGTGCTTTCCATTCTTGCATTACCTTGCTTCCATTTGGGATCATCTTCCTGTTGCCTGGAGAACCCTCTTTAGTACTATCTCTCATGTGCTCTGTTGTGGTGACTTTTCTCAGTTTGCACCTGAAAAATATTTATTTATTTTGCCTCTATCTTTGAAGACTATTATTACTGTGGTATAGAATACTAGGTTGACAGTTATCTTCTTTTAGTACCTTGATGATGTCATTCCATTGTTCTTAGGGTCTATTATTTCCATCTGGAAGTCAATCAAAATCTTGTATTTGTTGACTTTGAAAGTAATCGTCTTTTTCTCCTCTGGCATTTAAAAGATTTTCTTTGTTTTTCAGCAGTACTTTTACTATAATGTACCTAGGTATGATTTTATTTATGTTCATCCTGTGTGGAATTTAAAGATCTCGGATTTGTGGTTTGATGTCTTTCATCAATTTTTGGAATGTTTTTAGTCAGTATCTCTTCAAATATTGCTTGTAGTCTTGTCACTGCATGGGGCAGGGGTGTGACTGAGAGCTAAAAGGAGACAAATAGATATCTTAGCAAAGACCTAGATGAACCTCTGACCTCACCACTTCTCCCTTGTCCACTCCTCTTTAGTCACACTGGTCTCCATGTCCTTTAAATGCACTAACCAGGCAGCCATATGACTTCTTATCTCATTCCATCCAGTTGTTTGGGAAACCTCACATGATCAGAAAGTGCTGAGACAGGCCTGGCTATTCTCCCTAAAACAACTCTCACACACACACTATTCTAAATTTCTCTTCCTTGCCCTGCTGTTTTTCTTTTGGGCAATCATGGTTACAGTCAATCCTTATAATTTGAAGATTGTGTATTTGCAAATTTACCTATTCACTGGATTTTTTTTGTAACTGTGAAATCCACACCCATAGTGTGTTCATATTTATCTGCAGTCATGTGCAGAGTGGTAAGAAATCTGTCACCCAAAGTGTATATACCCAGCCGAGGTCAAACAAGGTGACACTCGGCCTTCTTATTCCAGCTTGCATACTGTTTTTGTTTTTTTTTAAATATTTTTTTTTTAGTTGTAGATGGACACAATGTCTTTATTTTTTTGCTTTGTATGTGGTGCTGAGGATCGAACCCAGGGCCTCACGCATGCGAGGCAAGCGCTCTACCACTGAGCTACAATCCCAGCCCCCAGCTTGCATACTGTTAAGAAGCAACCTTTTGGTGACCAACTTAGTCCATGTTATTCACCATTTTGTGCTTTTTTGGTAATTTTGTTGTTCAAAGTGGATCCCCAACAGAGTGCTGGGGTGTGATCTAGTGTTCCTAAGTACAAGAAGGCTGTGATATGTGTTTTTAAGAAAACATGTGTCCCAGGCATGATGGTACATGCCTGTAATCCCTGCAACTCTGGACACTGAGACAGGAGGCTCACAAATTTGAGGCCAGCCTGGGCAACTTAACAAAATCTTGTCTTAAAATAAAAATAAAAATGCTTGGGGATCTAGTGCGGTAGTGGAGCAACTTTGGGTTCAATCCTTATACCAAAAAAATAAGAATAAAAATAAATAAATAAATAAATATTAAAAAAGGAAGAAAAAGAAAAAATACACACATTTGATAAGCTTTGTTTAGGCACGAATTGTAGTGCTACCAGAGTTCAATGTTAATGAATCAACAATATGTATTAAGTAATTATTTTCTTTAAACAAAAATGCACACAAAAACAAGGTTATGTATTGATTGGTTGACAAGAATGTTATGACCAGGGACTCACAAAAGCTTAACCCCATATTTCCCCTAGGGACAGTTATTCAGTATTCCTTAATTCCTGACAACAATAGATCATAGCTGTTGTGAGTAGTGGGAATTAATTATATGTGACATTGTGTGTTACACTCTTGTTTATTGCCTATGTCTTCCATTAGAATATAAGCTTGAGAAAGGGAGAAGCTTTGTCTAACTTGCTCACTGTTATGGTTAGAGTAATGACTGGAATTTAGTGACCAGCTGTGAAATGAGTGAATAATAGAAAATCAAGCGTGCACAGTAATTTTTTATTTTCAGGTCTGAAAAGGAGTTGAGGAAAAGATTTGGGTAAGGAGCAACTGATAAAAATGTTTGTTTATTTAAGATGAATTGAGTTATGCCTCTATATGTGGAAGGAGCCAGAGGTCAGTACATGCAAAGGTCCTGAGACAAGAGTTTCTGCTTGAATAACATGTTCAGAAACGGAAGGGGCCAGCATGTCTAGAGAGAAAGGGTTGGTGGGAGAAGTGTTGGAATTCAGAACAGTAATCAGGTAGGATCTGTTCACTGCTGTGTCCCAAGTGCTAGGAAATATAATTGGAACATTCTACATATTCAGGAAAAATGCATCGAATGTTCGCATGTGACACCTTAATGCTTCTTGACTATCCTGGCAATGTAGATTCACCCCTTGGGAAATCAAGGGAAGGCAGCTGGTAGGGAAAATCCTGAATAGATAAATGAAGTTTCTTTCTGTCTCAGCAAACCAGAAGGTTGAGAACAGACATTAAATAGGGTTGTCAACTTGCTACAAATCAAAAGGGGATGGTGACCTCACAGCCCCCTGCAGTAGATTGCTGTTCATCTTGCTGCTCAGGGCTGAGGTCTGAGTTTGTGAGTGACCTCACAATGTCCAGAGTAGGGCCCAGCCCACTGCCACAGCCTCAGTCCACCATGCTGAGTACCCTGTGGCTGCTGCTCAGCTTTGCTGTCCCGGTGCGGGGGGTCTACAGATTTGTCAGCTGCCCCTATGGCAAGCAATGCCGGAAGGCCCTGATGTCAGGAAATGACGTGCTCCTACAATGCAACTCTGCTGGAGCACGCTGGTACTACTTCTTCCTGCAGACCAGAAGTGGCTGGACCACCACCAACACCAGTGTTTCCAATATGGTAACAACACCTTTAGGTCACCTTATCATTAGAAAGCCATTGCCCTCCCAAACAGGCCTCTACAGCTGCTGGACCAAGAACGGCACCCAAGGGACACAGTACGAGATTGATTTTCAGGATGTCACCTTCCTGTATATTTCACACAAAGACCTGGGCCAAAATACCCTGAACAACGAATCCCTGAACCTGGATCGCCAGGAGACCATCTTCACGCAGTGGGAACCCTGGCAGGACTGTAACCGTTGCGACGTGCTGGGTGAACGCAAGCGCCTGGGATACTGCTACATCAAGGAGCCCCAGGAGGAACCTGTTCCCTGTGGGATCTTTCTGGGACAGGCCAAGTTGAAGAACAGTCGCTTGCGGCCTGAGATGCAGGTGGAAGCCTGCCTGCTGCCCTGCAACCCCCACCGTTACTACCACAATGAGTACACTCTCTTCGACAGTTTCCATTTCAGCAAGGAGTTGGAATCCTTGAAGCTCACCTGCTCCTTAGGATCTATCTACAGGTGACAGAACCTGGTCACCAGCTCTGTCCTGGCCCCCAGCCAGGCTCTTCCAGCCTGGCAGTTTTTGTAGTTCCTCTGTGCAGGGAGGGTTCTATGCAGGCCAGCCCTGCAGGCTCAGGGGTCCTCAAGACACTACTGAGCTTGAGCCATGGGGGAGACAGCCCAGGTGGTCCGAGCAGGGCTGGGAGGAGCCCTGGCAGAGCCATGGGGCTGCCCAGGAAGCTGGTGGGATACAGTGCTTCTGAGAAGCCTTTGAGTCATCTGGAAGGATCAGCAAGGCCCTAAAGGAGAGGATGGCAGCCCCCCAGTTGCCCTTCAGTGCCCGTTTCCTGGAGCTTGCTAGCATGTTCTTGTCTTCCTGCCCAGGGCCCTGGAAAATCTGCCCTCCACCTCCTCTTCCCATCCCCCTTTCCTCACCCTCCCCTAACAGGTGCCAGGCATCATCAGTGGCCATCCCCTGGGGCAAACTCTATGGACAATATTCACTCCCACCCCACCATCCTGCCTCAGGAGGTGTAGACATCAAGGAGATCATTTTAAAATGAGCAACTGTGGCTTGGAGGAGTGTAGTCCTTACCCAGAGGGAGATGGTGGTGCAGACCCTAAACGCTATAGACTTGGTCATGGGGCCCTCTTACCCTCCTGTAAGTGCCCAGGGCGGCTCCTGTCTTGCATGAGAACTTGGTAAGGTGAAGCCTGAGCTACCTCTGGGGCCTCTGCTGCCACAGGCTCTGTGGGATCTGGCCTCAACACCTCCATTGGGTTCTCTTCTTAAATAATCCAGTTGTGATTTCTGTTCCCCTCTTCTACTCTGGGACATTTTTTTTTTTTTTTTTGTCTCCCTCCCTCCTTCTTTAAGTACAAAAGCCTCTTTTCTAAGACCAACCCAGTTCAGGAATGCAGGAACAGAAGCGTGGACCCCTCTCCGTCTACGGGGAGACCCACAAGGAGTTCCCAAGTCCCAGTCTCAGGGAATGAGATAAGAAGGAAGGGAGGTCACAGAGAAATCAAGATGTGTCCTTGTTACTGAGGAACAGGGAGAGGTGGACTTTCTGGTGAGATTTCAGTCTTTGGCTCTGGGTCCTACCAGGCTTGGGTCCACAACTCTGATTCTGCCATTTTCCAGCTGTATGACTTTGGGCCCCTGGCTTCTCTTTGAGCCTCAGTTTCCTCATCCATGGAATGGGGTCACATTAGTGCAGAACAAAGTACCATAAGCTAGGTGGCTTAAAACAACAGAAATTTATTCTCATGACATTCTGGAGGCTGGAAGTCTGAACCCAGGTGTCCTAGGGCCATGCTCGCTCTCTGAGTCCTTCCCTGCCTTTTCCCAGCTGCTGGTGGTAGCTAGAGATCCTTGACCCTTCCTTAGCTTGTATCTGGGTCGCTCCAGTCCTTGCATCTGCTGTCGCCACCTGACCTTCTTCCTGTATGTCTGACCTCTCTGTCCAGCCTCCTCCTCTAGTTGAGGACTCCAGTCATGTTGGACCTAAGTTCCGCCATACTACAGCATGACTTCATTTTCACTTAATTACCTTGGCAATAGCCTAACTTCCAAATAAAGTCACATTCCGAGGTCCTGGGAAGGATATGAATTTGGTGGGGGAGGGAGTATTTGGCACAGAGGTCTGGCTGGCTGCAGCCTCAAGGAGTTATTATGATGTTTAAGGGGATGAGTGACCGTCCAGGGCTTACCACAGTGTCTTGTCCGATAGTTCCACACTCTAACCAGGTGCTAGAGGTCTCTGTGATTATTGGCATCATTAGGATATCAGGATATTGTCGTCTGGGCTGCTCTGTCTTTCGGCCATACAGAGCTTGGTGTGGGCCTGATGTTTTCACTGCTCGGTTGATGTGCCAAGCATGGTCCTAGGGGCCTGGGAAATAGTATCAAGCAGAAATATCCAACACCCTGCCCTCATGGAGCAGTCACTGTATTCTCATTTCTGGATGAAACATAGTGTTTTAGATAATGATAAAAGGGGCAATGGAGCCGGGCGCGGTGGCTCACGCTTGTAATCCCAGCACTTAGGGAGGCTGAGACAGGAGAATCGCGAGTTCAAAGCCAGCCTCAGCAATGGCGAGGCGCTAAGCAACTCAGTGAGACCCTGTCTCTACATAAAACACAACATAGGGCTGGGGATGAGGCTCAGTGGTCAGGTGCCCCTGAGTTCAATCCTTGGTACCAAAAAAAAATAAAAATAAAAGGGGCAATGGAAGTGGAGGACATTGAAATTGTAAATGAGTCAGGGAAGGCTTCTCCGAGAAAATGCCATTTCAGCCAAGACCAAAAGGAGGCAAATGAGCCATGTGGATCGAGGAGCAGCATTCCAGGCAGAGGGAACAGCCAGGCCAGAGGTGGCCAGAGACATGCGGGATGGCACCCAGCATGTCTGAGGAACATCTGGGACACCGTCTGCTCTTTGGACACACTGGTCCTGTTGTGGGCTGGGCAGATGACTCAGGGGAGGTGGAGGAGATGAAGCCAGGTAGGTAAAGGGAAACAGGGTACCATTTAGGGAGTGGTCTTACAAATGCCTCCAAATAACTCAACGAGAGGTACAATCCTTGATCATGTTTCCATTGCTAGACAAGAGATGCCCCCCAATGGAGGCCTTGGTTCAGGTCCCCTGGCCAGGAAGGGGTGAAGCTCCAGGGCTTCCAAGACGCAGCCTGGCCCTCCCCTGTTAACTCCCCAGCTGGGCACCATGATGAGGGTGAGGAGGTCAGTCTCCGGCCACCTCCCTTTAGACAGCAGCCCCGTTTCCTCCCTGGGGCATTACACTGACCTTATCATCCTCACAGGCCCATCATGTGGGAAGCCAACGGCACCCCCTTAACTTGGCAGAGCCAGCTGTCTGGCCACGACTTCAACACCACCCTGGACACCTCCACCGGCGGCAGGCAGCTACGGATCTTCCAGCCATCCACTTACAAGTGCTACGTCCATCAGGAGTTCATGGCTCAGTTTAGCCCCATAATGGATCCGGAGGTGCTGGAGGATCAGGAGAGCAAGAAGGAGGCCCAGCAGTGGCAGGTGGGCAAGGTCCTGGTCCCACCAAAGAAGGCAGACTCTGTTCTCAAGGGGTTGAAGCTCATGTTGCTCGTTGTCTTCGTCCTGGCCCTGGTAGGGCTGCTGTTCAGGGTTTTCCGCCCTGTCTGGGACAAAAGAAAGAACTCAGTCCTGCTGGTGAAATAAAGCGAGCCTGCTTGCCCAAGGGGACCCAGCTTCCTGTTCCTTTATTGCCTCCACTGTCCCATCTATAGCTCCTGCCCACCCCAGTGCCCACCCACGTCTCTCTCTGAGATGCCCCGTGGGCAAAAGACCTGGGGCAATACCCGAGGGCCATGAGCCGTGGCCACTTCAGGCTCTGCTCTGTGGATGTGAGGATGGCGCCGGGCTAGTCTCAGGTGAGTCTCAGGTGAGTCTCAGGTGTGGTCAGTCGCAGCCTCCTCTCTCAATCCACTCTCTGAAGGAGAACATGGAGGGTGCAAATGGGCCGTCTCCAGGTCCTCCAGGCCTGCCCTCGCCCCCTGCCTTCCCTGCTTGTCTGCTGCCCCAGCCTCGCTCAATCGCACGGAGGTCTTCGGGTCAGGCCACAGTGCCCCGAGTCCGGGCCCAGGGTGGCTTGAGTACACTTCATCCTTCTGGGCTCTTGCAGTAGAGGAAACCCCCTCAAAACCCCCAGTGGGACAAGGTGTCAGGCCTGGCTCTGCACGGGAACCACCAGGCCTGGCTGTTCCCAGAAATTATATACACTGTTTAGCAGAGTGCCGGAGTGAGAAAGGAAATATTAATGCCTTTGAAAATTCATTGCCCTCAAAATTCACTGTGAAGTAGTGAGATGCGATAGATATGAAACTCCCCCAGAGCAGCACTGTGCCCTAGAGGACAGGGCAGAGCCCACCCCCAGGCACCAGAAGCCTTTGTGTGATACTGAGACTTTTGGATTCCTGCAGAATAAGGAAAGCATCTCTGAGTAGCAGAGGCCAAGAATACAGGGAGGATAGTAGCAAGCATTTTGGGCCCTCAGGAGGCGTGGTTAAAACTTGCACACTTCATAAGCATTATGTCCCCACAGCCACCCACGAGGCTGCTGCCACTAAAGCCACGTTTTGCAGCTGAGAACTTCAAGGTGCAGGAGACACAGCCACCTGCTTGAGGTCACACAGTGAGTTTGGGAAGGGGCCAGTGGAAGGCTGGCTCCAGGAACCCCCCAGCCTGGTATCCCACACCTACAGTGGCCCCCTTTGTGCAGAAGCTGGAAGGGGAAGAGCTGGAGCCAACCAGTGGCCTGTGCCCACACTCGTCTACACAGCACTGAAGGTCTCTGACCCACAGCTGAGGCTGTCAGTGCCGCACTGTGGCAGGCAAACTCTAAGGTGACCGGTAACGTTCTACCTCCTGGTATCCACGTCTTTGTGCGATTGAGTCTCTCCCTTCTGTGTGGACCAGATCTGTGACCCTGCTTCTGACCAGTGACGTATGTTGACAGTGTTGGACTGCCATCCTGATGAGGTTGGATTCTATGACACTCTGTCTCAGCAGCCTCGAGCAGAGTCTTGCTGGTTTGATGACATAAGCAGCTGCTGTGGTTTGGATAAGTGTCCCCCAAAGGCCCATGTGTTGAAGACTCAGTCCCCAGCCTATGGTGCTACTACTGGAGGGTGGTAGAACTTTTGGAAGGTGGAGCCTAGTGGGAGGAAGTTAGGTCATGGGAGCATGCCCTTCAATGGGATATTGGGACCCTGCCCCTCCCTGTCTCTCTTGCCGAATGCCATGAGATGAACAGCTTTCTTCAACATGTGCTCCCACCATGAGGTGCTGCCTCACCACAGGTCCAAAAGCAACTGGATCAACCAACCATTGGCTGAAGCCTCTGAAAATGAGACAGAGTAAAACATTTCTTCCCTAAAAGATGATTATCTCAGGTATTTTGTTACAGTAATGGAAAACTAACATAGCAGCTATGTTGAGGAAGTCCATGTGGCAAGCTGCACCCTGGAGGAACTCCTGTGGAGACAGTATATATAAGGTTGGGGGTGGGGAGTATGTTTGCTTGTGGATGAAGCTGACTGGGATATGGAGGTAGCCATGGTGGAGGAGGATATCAAGGAAATATCTGGGGGCCAGATCCTGGAGGGCCCTGTGGACCAGGGTCAGGGTTTTTTTTTTTATTTTTTGATATCAAAGATTGAACCCAGGAGTGGTTAAATAGTCATATCACATCCCCAGCCTCTCTTATTTTTTATTTTGTGATAGGATCTGGCTAAGTTGCTTAGGGCCTTGCTAAGTTGCTGAAGTTGGCCTCAAACTTGTGATCCTCCTGCCTCAGCCTCCTGAGTCACTAGAATTACAGATGTGCACCATCATGCCCAGGTTTGGGGAGCAGGTCTTTATTAGAAATGAGATGGGACCCATGAGAGAGTTTTGAGCAGTGGAGGGACATTTAAAGTGGTGATTCTAACAAGGTGGGGTTCCTTATAGGTTAAAGGTTGGAGCAGGAAGTAGCAGATACTTTGCAGGTGACAAACTGGAGAACGAGAAACCTTCATCACCAAGTGGTGAGGCCTGCCCTTGCCATCCTCTGCCTCACTGCGGAGCACAGCATAAGAATGTACCCCATACTCCATTCTTTGTTTTATTTGTTTTGAGCTGGGACTTAGTATGTTGCCAGGCTGGTCTCAAAATGCTGGGCTCAAACAATCCTCCCATCTCAACCACCCCAGTAGCTGGGACTCGAAGTGCACACCGCTGAGCCCAGCTGTTCTATTTTTAACCATCCATTCTGCCCTTTCCCTTCTGTATTGTCATCTTTTAATTTCTCAGTTTTACTTTTTTTTTTTTTCCCATTTCTCTGGTTGTATGTGATGTAGAATCACAACATACATGCAGTCATACATGAGGCTAGGGCTATGATGTCCATCATATTCCACCATCTTTACTGTCCCCATGTCCCCTCCCCTCCCTCCTCCCGCCCCTGTGACCAAAGTTCCTCCATTCTTCCCATGTCCTCTCCCACATTATGGATCAGCATCCACTTATCAGGGAGAACAGTCGGCATTTGGTTTTCTGAGATTGGCTTACTTCACTTAGCATGATATTCTCCAACTCCATCCATTTACCTGCAAATGCCATAATTTTATTTTCTTTTATTGCTGAGTAATATTCCATTGTGTATATGTACCACAGTTTCTTTATCCAGTCATCTATCTAGGTTGGTTCCACAGTTTAGCTATTGTGAATTGAGCTGCTATAAACATTGAGGTGGCTGCAGCACTGTAGTATGCTATTTTTAAGTCTTCTGGGTATAGTCGGTCTTACTTTTTTGAAAAAAAATTGCTAATAAATGTAATTCCAGTAAAATAGTCCTCCTTCTGCAGTTTCACTTTCTGTGGTATCAGTTACCCATGTTCTCAGTTACCTGCAGTCAACTGTGGCCTGTGAAAATTAAATGGAAAATTCCAGAAATAATACATTTATTATTAATAAATAATTTTACTATGTATAAAAATAAAGATTCTATTTTATTACTAGTTATTATTATTAATCTCCTATTGTGCATAATTTATAAATTAATTGTAGGTAGGTATGTACAGAAAAATATAGTATATATAGGGTTCAGTGTTGCCCATGATTCCAGGCATTCACTGGGGTCTTGGAACATATTTCCAATGGATAAGGTGGTGCTACTCTACTTGGCATAGCCATCTTTCTCCTCTGATCTGTTGGAGAGAAAAAGATAAGAAGGGGAAAATATTCCTTTTTTTCTTCTGAAGTTGCAGAAATGCAGATGAGGATTCCACCAGCCTATATATCATCTCAGTGTAAATTTTATAAAGGCTCTTTCCACATAGACATAACCCCATATCAGGGCACTGGCTTGGTGAATAGAGCATGGACTGGGTTCCTTGCCCCTTGGCTGGATACTTTGCATAGTGCTTGACTTGCACAACTCCACAAAGCAACCAGAATACAGACACTTTTTACATCATAGAATTGTCCTGGCAGATATTACTGTATTATAGCAGTCCTGTGTGATTCTGTATTAGTCAGTATAGGATAGGTACTGCTGCAGTAATAAGTAGGCCACAGAATAAACACAAAGGTTTGTTTCTTGCTCACATTATAATCAGATGCAGCTTTGGTGGCCTTTTTCCACTTGAATCAGGTGACTCAGGGATCCAGGCTTTCATCTGAAGTATTGGTTTCCAAGGTCACTACAAAATGAACAGACAGTACATAGAATCAGCTATGAAGGCTAGCACTAGGTTTAGAAGTGTTGTTTGTCTTGCCTATATCCCATTGGCTAGAACTCAGTCATATGATTCCCCATTTAATTGCAAAAATAGTTGGGAAACATGGCCCCTCAGTGCGTTTAGGAAGAGGAGGCAAGTTGGTGGGCATGTGACGAATTAATGCCATAGGTCAGGTTTCAGAAATTGAGGCTATGTCCTCTGAAAGTGATTTGAACTCCAAAAAGCATCTGTAATTCTGACTCCTTGTACACAGTGATAATTTATTTACCCAAGATTAACATTTAAGTTGACTTCTCTTAAAAATTTCCTATTCAAAAAAAAAAATCTACTTACTGTCCAAAATAGTATTTCCTGGCTAAAATAATAATAATAAACTGACTTCTCTGAATTCCTTTCCCTCTCCTTTTTTTTTTTTTTTTTTTTTTTTAGTATTGGTTGGGAATTGAACCCAGGGGCACTTTATCACTGAGCCACATCCAAACTCTTTTAATATTTTTATGTTCAGACAAGTCCCCACTAAGTTGCTGAGGGTCTCCTTGAGTTGCTGAATTTGGCCTCCAACTTGCAATCCTCCTGACTTGGCCTCCCAAATTGCTGGGATTTAGGCATGCACCACTGTACTTGGCAACTTCTCTGAATTCCTATACTCATTGCTTCTTTGCTCAGACCTAAGAGGATCACTGGCATCTACCTCTTCACTCACATTTAGGTAAAAATAAAGCTTTGAATCTGCCAATCTTATTAAGAATTTCAGAGGTTCCATATCCTTTCCCAAGAGCTCAAGGCACACCCTCTTGGTTTTATGTGGGTCTCTGGCCATGTTCTCCCTGAATTCTTAAGCAAATCTAAGAAGACACTACATTTGCCTGGAAATGGCCATTCAGTGTTCTTTGAGTCAGAACAACCTCTCCTCATGGCCTACAAGACATGTACAGATGGGCCGTTAGCTGCTCACTCCTCCCTTTTCTGTACCTCCTCTCTGCCACCATCCCCTCTGGCTCCAGTCAAACTGGTTTCTCTAAGCTGATGCCACACATTACCTCCTCATTTTCTGTGCCTTCCATCTGGAAAATCCTTCCTTTCTCCTCCTCTCAGTTAACTCTCAACCTCCGGGCTCAGCTCTGGCCCCTGTTGCCTCCCACCACACACACACACTTTCTGAATGATCAGTGCAGCTCTCTGCGTCTCCTCATCCCAAGCTTTGGATAGAATGATGCTTTCTGGACTTATTGTGGAAAGGGCCATGCAACTAGTTCCAGCCAACGAGCTATGGACAGAAGTGAGTCACTTTCAGGCCACAACATTTAATTGCCAGAGTAAGATCCTCTATGGTTCTCTTTGCCTCTGTGAAGAACCCAGAAAGCATGAAATGGAGGTTTTCCTGCCAGCCTGGATTGAGGAATTGAAGAGACATGGAGCAGAGCTCCAACTAAGCCACAATAGATGCAGCACTTAAGTAAGAAAGAAACTTTTGTTATTGCAAACCACTAAGACTTTGGGGGATATTCATTACCACAGCATAACTCAGCCCATCTCAACTGATGTGCTCTTCTTTAAAAAAAAAACCAACTTATCATTTGTGCAGTTTTTCACTTGTTTCTATCACTAAGGATTAATATTTTTCTTTAGCCTGCTAAACTGACGCTCCATGAGGTCAGAGATTGTTGTTTTCCCATTACATCCCCAGTTCCTGAAAGAGCTGGAACAGAGTACGAAGAAATGAATGAGCAATGACCTTAGGAGGTAGGTTTGACTATCCTTATTTTACAGGGATGGCATGGAAGATCAGAATGGTCACACTGGATGCTCAGTGTCACATGACAGGTAAGTGGCAGAGATTGGCTCAGACTCCAGGTATGAGTCTAGAACTTGTTATTACTATGTGCTGCTACCTGTCCTGAATAGCAGGATCTCAGGGTACCAGCTCCTGGAACTTCTTTCTAAGGGCCTTTGACTCTCCTACCAAGGAATGTCTATGTGTTGATGATATTAAGGACTAAGGGACTTGGAAGTCTATGGGTGATTGGACATCTATGTTAGAATGATCCACAGCTAACTGCACAAGGAAAGGAGATTCTGGGTGAAAGGAGTGTTTCTCAGCTGTCTCTGCCTTTCATTGTACCTCTTTTTAAAAATAATTGCCATTTAACTGCTCCAATCTCTGCCAGTATTAAGGACTGCATATTTGTGTCCCTCCAAAGTTCATACGCTGAAACTCCAACCTCCAAAGGGATAGTGTAAGCAGGTGGGCCTTTTGGGAGGTAATTAAATCCTCAATAGGATTATGTCCTTGCAAGAAAAGAGCTCACCTTTTCTCTCTCTGCTCTCTGCTGTGTGTGGACACAGCAAGAAGATGGCCATCTGCAAACCTAGAAGCAGCCCTCACCAGACACCAAATCTGGCAATGCCTTCATTTTAGACTTCCTGGCCTCCAGAACTATAAGAAATAAATGTTTAAGTCACACAGTCTATGGCAATCTATCATACAACACCCAGACTAACAGCCAGGCTCTGTGCCAAGAGCTTTAGGAACATGGGCTCTGGGTGTCTTCATAACCATTCCAAATGGTTCCTATTTTTCATAGGAGGGAACTGAAACCCAGAGAGGTGAAATCATTTCCCCATGGATGCAAAGTTCAGCTATTAGTTACGGGCTGCAAAACAAAATATCTCCCAAATCAGATTTCAGAAAGCATTTATTATGATTTGCAAGTCTGCTAACTAGCCAGGCAGTGCTGGTCTCAGCTGGGGTTGTTTGTGCTTCTCTGATCGGCAGTGGGTTGGGCTTGGCTCTGCTGATCTTGGCTGGGGTCTCTCACTTATCTGGGAGTCTGTTTTCTCCAGGTTGGACTAGATGTCAACCTAGCTGGGACAACTGGGCTCTTCTCCACAGGATTTCTCATCTTCCAAAGGGCCAGCCCAGGCTTTTCCACAAGGTGGTGGCAAAGATCTAGAAAGCGCATGAAGTTGAGCCCAGATGAAGAATGAGCACATTGTCACCAGGGACTAGGCTGGGTAGGCCTCAGTTTGCATGTGACTTTTAAGATTTTGGAAGGTTCCCAGGCAAAATTGGGTTGACCCAGATGTAGCAATTATCCATCATTGCATAAGAAACCACACAAAACCCAGGGACTTAAAACATCACTGTTTTCTCTTTGTTCTGCAGGGTGGTGGTAGAGGCTGGGCTCAGCAGGGCTGTTCTTCTAGCCATGTGGGGCTTTCTTGTACCTCTGTGGTCAACTCTGGGTAGGTAAGTGGCTCTGCTTCAGGGGGCTTGGTGGTAGCCTCCAGCCTCCCATCCTCCCTCAGGTGGGCCCAGATATGTCCACAAGATTATGGCAAATGTCCAAGACATTAAATGGAAGCTGCAAGGTTTCCAAAGCTTGGGCTTGGAAATAGGACAGAGTTGCTTTTTCTGTGTTCTATGAGCCAAACAAGCTGCAAGCTCAGCCCAAATTCAAGGGGTGGGAGACAGACTGCATCTCTTGATGGGAAGAAGGGCAAAGTCACACGGTAAGAGTACTCACGGGCAGGAGAAGGGAGTCATAAACTCTCACACACAGTAAGTAACAGCCCTGGGCTTCCAACCCAGGAGGCACTCTGGCCTCCCACAGCCTGCTCCTCTCATGCTGGATCACTTCTCTTTCCTTCCTCAGCATCTCCCACCCTCTCACATCCGTTCCCTAGCTATTATTTGAGCCCTCCAACAGCTTCTGTAATAGTCAAGATGTGTTTGGCTGAAGGTGATAGAATTTTAAGCAAAGTGGTTTAAGCTAAGAAGAAATTTCTGTGCAAGTCCAGGATGGTTCTGCTTGAGGCACAGAGACAGGTGCTCACAGGATGTCCTTCAAAGCTGTCTTCCTGCATATCTCTCGTCTACTCTTTTCTGCATTGTCTTATCCTGAAGCAGATGTTTCCCAAGAGACGGTGAGACGTCCTTCAGCAGCTCCCGCATTATATCACTGCAGCCTAGCAACCTCCGCAGAAAAGCACACACTTCTTAAAACATCAGAGTTATTAATAGTTGTAATAATAATGGAATATTTTATAGCCACTGGTCACTATTCTAAATATTTGGCCTGTGTTCATTTATTTTATCCTCCTAATACTCTATGAAGTATAAATAACCACCACTCCTATTTTACAGATGAGGAAACTGAGGCAC
>PVHX01016504.1:0-43046 GCA_004024805.1 Geosciurus inauris | reverse complement strand
ATCATGTGCACCATATACACGTACTCATAGGCACATATCATGTGCACCATATACACGTACTCATAGGTATACATCATGTGCACCATATACACGTACTCATAGGCACATATCATGTGCACCATATACACGTACTCATAGGCACATATCATGTGCACCATATACACGTACTCATAGGCACATATTATGTGCCTTATATATACATATTCATATGAACATATGTATTGTGTACGTATATATGTACACGTGTGCATGTATACAGATACAGATATTCAGAGTCTTCTAAAGATCATTTATTTTTATTCAGAACTGCCAGTCTATCTTGGGTAGGAAACGCATGGATTAAGGCTGACTGGCCCCCCATCATTAAGACTTGCAATCAGCCCACTAGCACGTCCCGGTATGAATGATGACTAGAGTCCACCGAGTTACCCCATTGGTCCGACCCATCCACGGGATCTGCATCCGTTACTTTCAACCAACTGCGATTAAAACTGTTCGGCAAGATCGCTTGTCGTCACGGGGAACAGACGTTGTGTTAATGCCCCTAAGAATCCTCGGTAACAGCTGAGCGCACCGCACGAGGGACGGTAAGGCTGCTATTGCTGATCGCGGTGCACTCAGGAGCGTCCAGACTGCAAGCAAACCCTACCCACTTTTAACCTGAGGAGATTTCCAAGCGGCAGATTTGGGTGCCGATGGAGAGTCCGGGTACCAATCCCCCGTCAATATTGAAGGACACTTCTATTTCAAAAGAGGAAATTTTTCTATTTAGATTTTATTTAAATTTTAAATTTATTCTGAATAAGACTCTGTGTGATCAGCCACACAGCATGAACTTGGAAGGATGGAGAATGATGTGCAAAGCTGCTTGTAACCTTGAACTTTAAAAAATGCGGTAAAAGCCATTTGATCCAGATCAGGAATCACAGTGCTTTACCAGGAATGACCTACGGTGTGGCCGATGCTCCTCCTAAGGCGAGAGGATTTTTCCTTCCGAGTGTAACTTGAAGATTAATTCAACTCAAATTGATTGCATTTACTTTCGCGGTGAGTGAACCATTTTACCGTCTGTGCTGAGTTTTCAAAAGGACTTCAGATGGCGAGACTGTGTTTCTGAGAAAGAACTTCAGCATCTAACATTTGTAATATATTGCTAAGAAGAAATCTATTTGGCTATTTTATTTTATTTTTTTGATACCAGGGACTGAACTCAGGGGCCCTGGACCACTGAGCCACCTCCCCAGCCCTATTCTGTGTTTTATGTAGAGACAGGGTCTCACTGAGTTGCTCACGGCCTCGCCGTTGCTGAGGTTGGCTTTGAATTTGCAATCCTCCTGCCTCAGCCTCCAGAGCTGCTGGGATGATAGGTGTGCGCCATCGTACCCAGCTTTACCATTTTATTGATTCGAAAAGTTCATGCATCTTTTTAATGCAGTTTTAAGTTCTGACAGAGCTACCTGTGTCAGCAAGAGTCATTCATCTCCCACGACCTTGCGAGCCTCCTGCTTCGGCCTCCCCAACCGCTGGGACGACAGGCATGTGCCCCCGTGCCCAACCCTGACTATTTCTTGGACTCCTGCATTTTATTTATATCAGTTGGGAATCCATGTGCATGTCAATCAGATATTTATTCTTTGCATATTGCCAACACGACCCTGAGAATGAACTTGTGCATGTACCAACTTCCTGTCCTTTTGGTACAGAGACAGGAAATGAACCCATCAACTCACATGGTGTGACCTCAGTCCTTGTAGCTGAAGGGATTGTATTAAAATAACTACGGATTTAGCAAGGGAGGTCAGCCAGCAGGTCAAACGTAGGCTGTGCACTTGTTTTAATAAATAAAATTGTATTGGAATAAAGCCACTTTCCTTGGCTTGCATCCTCTCTGTGGAGGCTTCAGATTATGCAAACCTAAATGGCTGCAGTAGACGCCACCCGACCCACAGAGTCTGAAATCCTCACCCGCTGAGCCTTCTTACAAGGTTAGCTGAGCCCTGCCGTGGAGACAGATGGAGGCTCATTTATATTTCATGAGAGGGTGGACCTGTGGTCTCCACGAACACAGAAACTTTCAGCCGTGGGATCCGCATTGGCACTTGAGAGAAGCCCATGGATGCATTTGGGGAAAGAAACTGTCCTGCGGGGCAAGGAATTGCTGTCTGCTTTGTTTTAGAACAACGTGACTTTAAAATGTCGTCCCTGCTGGGGGCGCATGCCTGTCATCCCAGCGGCTTGGGAGGCTGAGGCAGGAGGATGGCGAGTTCAAAGCCAGCCTCCGCAAAAGTGAGGCTCTAAGCAACTCAGTGAGACCCTGTCTCTACATAAAACACAAAATAGGGCTGGGGATGTGGCTCAGTGGTCGAGTGCCCCCGAGTTCAATCCCTGGGACAAAAAAAAAAAGTAATCCCTGGTTTAATAATAATAATAATGATAATGATAATAATGTGCTTTGAGTGGGATGTATCAATTGTATTTGTTAGTTATGAGAATTTACGTGAGGTTTTTTAACCGGTTTTCTTATTTTAAAATAGTCTCATGGGAGATTGCAAAGATAGCGGCACAGTTCCCTTTACGGTACCCCCAGCTACCCTGCCCTAGAGTTTGGCATAGGTCTAGTTTGTTTTCAAAATCAGGAACGGTGCAGCCCACAGACCTTATTGGATATTGATCATTTTTTTTTACAAATGGACAACAAAATCTTGGTGGTCTTTGTGTGGACGAGTTCATTGCATTTTATCCCAAGTATCAAGTCCTGCAACCACTGTGCAAGCAAGATGCAAAACTGTTCCATCATTAAAAAGAAAAAAAAGAAGACCTTTCTCTTGGGAGAGAGCATTTGACCTGCTTAGCCAGGCAGGGACCCACCTACCCACGTACCTGTTTAATCTAAAATATTGCCATTTTGAGATTCTTTTGGGTTTGGTTTCATTTGTTTTGGTGCTGGAGATCGAATCCAGGGGTGCTTAACCACTGAGCCACACCCCCAGCCCTATTTTGTGTTTTATGTAGAGACAGGGTCTCACTGAGTTGCTTAGCACCTCGCCATTGCTGAGGCTGGCTTTGAACTCGCGATCCTCCTGCCTCAGCCTCCCTAAGTGCTGGGATGACAGGCGTGCGCCACCGCACCTGGCTTCTCTCAATTTATTGCTTCTCCTTCCAAAACATGTTCCAAGTTTATAAATTCAATTCTGGATTTTACGTGTTCTTGTGATTCCCTGTCCGAGGCTGCAGCTCTGTTGAATGTCTGGCTTGGACATATTAATCATTTATACTGAACAGACGTTCCAAAAATCTGGAATGTTTAATCAACTAGCAAACAAAATAAGGTTTGAAATAAACTTTTAGATGATCGTCACTGGTTTTTGTGGTTGTGAGTGAATCTTATCAACTCCTTTATCAGCTTGTGTCCAATAACGACATTGGGAACATGATTTCTGCAACTGCTTGCTGTATTTCTGACCCTGAAATTGTTTCCTGCCCCAATAAATAGTGTGAACGAATGTCAGGTGCTTTTCTTTTTCCCCAGTATTTTGAAACATTTTCATGTGTATCCTCAAAGTAAGGATGAGAGGGAAACATTACATGATGAATTGTGTGACTCGCTGAAATGAATTTATATTTCCTTTGATATTGGCACAATTCTTTAACTTATCCATATAGATTCTTTTTTCTTTCTTTTTTATTTAATTTTTGTAAGAGGGATTAAGGCAGGGGTGCTTTACCCACTGAGCCACGTCCCCAGCCCTTTTTTATTTGGAGACAGGGTCTCCGTACGTTGCTTAGGGTTTCACTAAGTTACCGAGGCTGGCCTCCAACTTACGATCCTCCAGCCTCAGCCTCAAGAGCCAACGGGATAACAGGTGTGTACCACCACGCCCGGCTCTATGTAGATTCTGTTACACTTACTGGGTCTTTGTTTCTGAAAAATAAATCAAATGTTTCAAGTGAGTTTATTTCCAAGGCAAGAAGGATTAGAATTTTACACACACACAAAAAGTAGCTGTCCACAAAAATTAAAGCAAAAAAACAATTCAGCTAGTTTTTCTGATCTGAATATTCACTTACCAACAGATTTTCATGAAGTATTTCCATGCAAGGACAGTTCAGCTGCTGCTCATACGATCTGTTTCTTTTTAAAGGTACTTATAAGTACATTTGAGCATATGTTAGAAAGAATCAAGAATCACCATCTGAAATTATTATTTTTTCTTTTTGCATACGGTTATTAACATTGCTGTTTGCAGAAATGATGCTGAATATCATCCAGAAAAGATGAGAAGGGTTTTTATCTTTTGTTTACACTCACAAGGTCTCTAAAGATATTTGGATCGATGACAGAATGCTCCGCAGATTCACGGGACTTATGATCATCAAGGAGCTGAACTTTTCCAATCACCTACTGACTTGGTAACCATCCGAATAAATTCTGTACTGTGTACGGTGCCACTGGCGTAAAAAGAAAAAGAAAAAAACCATCATGCTACAGTCATATAAAATCCTACCCTATGCAATAGTAACACAGTACGTCTGGACATGGTGGCCGTCCCAGCCGCTCCAGAGGCTGAGGCAGGAGGATCACAAGTTGGAGGCCAGCCTCAACAACTTCACAAGGCCCTCAGCGACTTAGCCAGACCCTGTCTCAAAATAAAAACAGTAAAATAAAATATAATAAAAGATCACAGGACCTATTGCATTTGACGATGCTCATAGAGACCTCGGTTGCTGATATATGTATTTACCATACTCTTAAGTTTTGTTATTTGAGAGCATAACAAGTCCACGTGGATGAACATACGTTTTCCGTACCCTCCGTACTTTACCAAACTACATCAACAAGCCACTTCGAGTGGTTGAATGATCGACCTGGGCCACCAGGTCTGTATTCGTAAAATCTAAGATGTCCCCACAACAAAACCTCCTTGCAAAGAATTCCCCAGAACGGCACCCAGCCGTATTCACTTTAATACGCCCCCGCGTTCATCTTGAGCTTTAACCCAGGTTCCCTGAAGCCCGCGGTTGGAACTAAGCCTCAAATGATCACTGAAAAGAACTCGTCTGGAAGACGCCCGGTTTAAATTCGGAGTGTGTTACTAGTCGAGTGCAATGATCGACCTCACAGAGGGCAGACGGGTGATCGTAAGACTTGCTTTTGGCACCAGGGATGGAGCTCAGGGGCGCTTAACCACTGAGCCACATCCCCAGCCATTTTTATATTTTGTTTAAACACAGGGATTTGCTAAGTGGCTCTGGGCCTTGCTAAGTGGCGGAGGCTGGCCTCCAACTTCCAATCCTCATGTCTCAGCCTCCCGAGCTTCTGGGTTGACAACATGTCCCCAGTCTTGCAGGGACTTACGATGTTCTGTGTCCTTCAAGAGTCTGTAATTTGTACGTGGCTGAATTCATTTATCAGCCGCAGACATCTTTCCATGGAACTTTTGCCAGCATGTATTTGTTGAAAAGTTGCCGCGTTAACCGGTGTGAGACCTACGTGGGAAGTCGTCGTCCTTCTCTGAGAGCAATGATGGCTTCTATCCTCAAATTGTGGGGTGCCTCAAGGACAGAGTGGCGTTTTATTTTATTTTTTTCTCACTCATGTTATTAACTAATTAAAGCACTGAATGGTCCTTGAGTCTCTGCCCACAGTATTTAATTGCTGCTGTTCATCAAATCTTAGTGATTCCAAGTGGCTTTAGAAAACTCCCAAAGTCATGCCCTCTCGAAGAGGTTGAAAACGGGGAGCTCTGCGGTTTAGACCAGAAAACTTTTAAACTTTTTCTGGGCGAAAAAGCACACACGCTGTGCTTATCCAGGGTGTTACAGGGCCATGTGACGAAGACCCTGCAGGTCTGCGCTTGAAAGGATCCGAATGCCTTCCTGCGGGGACTCCTTCCATCGCAAAACGTAACAGATGGTGGAAATCACATCAGAGCAGGTGGTGGAGCTGGGTACACCTGTCATCCCAGTGGCTCGGGAGGCTGAGGCAGGAGGATCGCGAGTTCAAAGCCAGCCTCAGCAATGGAGGCCCTAAGCAACTCAGTGAGACCCTGTCTCTACATAAAACACAGAATAGGGCTGGGGAGGGGGCTCAGTGGTCGAGTGCCCCTGAGTTCAATCCCTGGTACCAAAAAAAATAAAGAGGTGGACCTGGGTGGGACTCACTGGAAACTTTCCTGGTACCCCCAATAATGGAGGCAGGCAGGAGGAGCAAGCCCTCCGTCTCCTGTCTGAGAGACCCAGTCTCTCCCTTGAGGTTCCCCTCTTCCCATCCCTCTGATAAAGCCACACCTGCTGCACATGGTAAGGTTTTCTCTAATACGACTGCCAAGATCTATCCACCAAGGGAACCGGCACGATTAATTATCCTGCAACATCAAAGATGATGCGGCAACAAAATCTTCTGGACCCAAAGTGCATACAGGTGGAGCGTCTGCAAGATTGACAGGGGACCCGCCCTCTCTAGTCGCTCGTTGGGTAGAAGCGTGCATTTTGATTCTCGGGGCCAGTAGCAAATTAGAGAACCGAGTGATCCCCGTGGCGGCCCCGGGTCAGACTTCCCTGAACCAAAAAAGCACGTAGCCTTGATGCTGGGTCACATTATGCTGGAAAAAGAGCTCTTTAGATTCGTATCTGTGGGTCGCAGCGTCCGGCGACGATTCCAAGATGCAGCCGGACACCTGTCCTGGGACTATATTTCAGTTCTCTCTCATCATTGGAGTAAATTTAGCAAGAAAACGCAACAATATCCAGTCCGACCTTCCTTGGTACATTCAGCATGCGGATGTGAAAGAACAAGCCGTCGATAAATTAGGAATTTTATCATTCTTTTTTGGATTGATCAATGTGGGACTCCATCAAATATTGAGACATGCTGCTATTTATAGCTTAAAACCAATGCAATTAATTTTATTTATTTTCATTTATTTATTTTTTTTTATTTTGGTACCAGGGATTGAACTCAGGGCCCTCGACCCCTGAGCCACCTCCCCAGCCCTATTTTGTGTTTTATGTAGAGACAAGGCCTCACTGAGTTGCTTAGGGCCTCGCCATTGCTGAGGCTGGCTTGGAACTCGCGATCCTCCTGCCTCAGCCTCCCAAGCCGCTCTGGAATGACAGACGTGGGCCTCCATTCCTGGCTCCCACGCATTTATCTTGTCCCGTGATGAAGAGGTAGTGAGAGCTCATCATAATTGAGCCAGAAGAGAGTTTATATAGGCTGAAGATAACTTTCTGAATGTGAGCTTCCCTTTATGTAGAATGATCCAGTCTTCTTGCAGTATTTATCAAAGGGAAATAATAATAATAATAATAATAATAATAACAACAACAACAACAACTAGCTTAGGAAGCTTCCTGAATGGAAACAATGCAATAAATTCCACTAGATATTTCCAAAAGCCAAATACTCTACATAGGGAAGAATTCTAGTAGGCGAGGCCCCCTGTGAAAATCTACGTTATTTTCTAGTGCAATCAGCAAATGGTCAGAACAAGAGGGATGTGGGGACGGCTCCGCTCACCCTGGCCCGGTCTCTGTTTGGCCCGCAGGTAAGTCTGACTGGCTCACGAGAGCTGCCCCTGCACAATCACCCCTGGAAGGGCACGGACGCAATTAATCCAACGCGGCTAGAAATTAGGCACCTAAATCCCATGAAGAGGTGGCAAGGGTGTGACATACAACCAGGGATCATTTTGTCGTGTGAGTTGGAACACCTCTACTTCCGTCTTTCCCGTGAGTGACCCTCTGAGATTTTTTTAAGACAGTGTACAAAAATCATGGAAATATATTCTCATGGCAACACCCAGCAGCTGCAGGAGAGATTTTTCTTTTCTTTTCTTTCTGGTTTTATGTCTTTTCAGCGCTGAGCGTGGAACTCAGGGCCTTGTGCTTGCTAGGCAGGTGCTCTACCTCTGAGCCACTGCCGTGACCCCAGGACATTTGCCCCTGCATTATACTATGAAAAGTGGGTCTTAGGAATTTGGAACATTAATATCTTCATAATTCCAACTATTTCGAAGGGAGTAAGTACTCTGCCCCAGTGTGGTATTGAGAATGTATTAGTGGGTGTTGTTTGCCTATTGATTTGGGGGGAAATACACTGTAAGCTGTTTTTGTGTCTGTGGGTCTTTTTGGTAAATAGAATTCACCAGCGATTTCTTCTTTAAAGTCATTATTAGGAAGTATTTTCCTGAATAAAGCTTTTCTAATTTAAATTTTATTTTGATGCCATTTTATTTGGATTGATCAACGGGGATAGAAATAATATTTCTTTCACGCAGGGCTTCGTTCGATACACGAAAAAGGAGAACCTTTTACTAACGTCGGAGAGACGTCTTTCCCCAAATAAGAATGTAGACTGAAAAACAAGCTGTTGATTGTGTTTTTCATTTTCTGTACATTTTCGGTTTGCATTACACCTGCCCCAAGCTCCAGAAGGTGGCTGTACTGTGTGGCTAAAATATTCTCATCAATGTAGTATTATTTCTGAAATGTATGTTGCAACTCATGTATTGATAATATTTTGCAGGCTTAGAGTGCAACCCGAAAATGAGTCTTTTGCATCTTCCGATATTCTCCTGAATGCTGATAACTGTGCCACGTGTGACATTGAAATGACCTTTATTGCAATATTTTCATTTACGTTTCGTTACGAGCTGCGTGTTCACCCCCTCACGTTCAGCTTCACTTCAGGCTTAGGGTCTGAGGACCTTCCTCCTCGATAATAATTGAAATAACATGATGAACTTTAAAAATTAGAAAGAATTCACTTTCTAAGGGGGAATATAAGCCATTTATATTCAGACTAACAATTAATGCAGATTTCATTTCTCCTAAGTGGCTTTGAAGTATCAGTCTACACTGTTCTTTTTTTTTTCTTTCCTTTCTATGACTTTGCATAAGTAGATATTATGAATTCATTTCTTTCATTGTGCTCACAATTTAATGCATTTTTACTTATTGCTTCTTAAAAATATTGGAGTTACTCCAACATTAATATGTATGTAATGAGTCAAAAAGTAATAGTTTGAAAATGTGTGCAATTCATTGTTCCATCTAAGCTAATAATGATGTGCTGTCAATGTGTCTGTAAACTATCATCTATTTTCCACTTTCTTATCTTCGATCTATCTTTTTAGGCTTCTTGCTTCTATTTATCTATTTTCTGTTTCATCTATTATCTGTCTCTATTGTCTGTTTATCTATCTGTCTATCAATCATCTATCTATCATCTATATAGCTACTATCTATCTCTAGATCATTTATTATTTATTGATCTATCTATCTATCATCTACCAATTCTATCTATCCAGGTGGCTGTCACAACCTGGGTGGGGCTGCTCCTGGCACCTGGTGTATGGAGCCCAGAGAGGCTGCTCCACACCCTGCAGTGCACAGCACAGCCCAGCACAGAGAACCTCCAGCCCCAGAGGCCCCCAGTGCAGATGAAACCTGCAGGACAGGGTCTCTGTCACCCGTCCATCCAGCTGACATCTATGTATCTATGTATCTATGTATCTATCTATCATCCATCCATCCATCTATTTCTCTATCATCTATCTACACTACAGTATCCACTTTCTAGTTGCATTTAGAGTTGGAGAAAGTTTCAAAGCATCTCTACATATCCAGATTCTAGAGCAAATGTTCATCTTAGTTCCAAAATTGTACATGGAGACTCCTGATCTCTTTCATTTCCATTTTTATGCATGGTACGAGGTGAAAAAATCTAATTTATTCCAACCTCCCAAAACAATACCTTGAGAAGTCTCAGGATCTCATATTATCCATTAAGTTCCCATACATGGGTGGATTTTTCCCTCCTTTATCTTCTCCTGAACTGTCTGGCAACCTTTGTAACAACCTGATACTGTCGTTCTAATAGCAGGTTGTTAATGTGATTTAAGGTGGAAAGGCTGGTTATAATCTATTATTATAATTAAGATTATATGAATTCATTTCATATAATAGATTGAAATAAGATTGCTGGTCAGCTTTTCTGAGGTTCTGCTGAGCTGGAGCTCGTGGATGCTCACGTGGGAACAGAACACCTTCCTTCTCCTGCCTTTTTGTGCAAAGGGATGCTTAGTGCCCATCCTAATCTGCTAATTCAGGGTGCAGATTATTGTGTGAACTCTTCTCCACACGTTTCTAAACGATCCCTTATTAACCACTTTTCTCTTAACATGTTGAATAGATGAATTTCCAGCCACGACCTATCTACCCGACCTGTTCTTGAGGATGTGCTCACATCTCCCTGCCCACTTTCTTGTGTTGAGGCAGCTCCTCCTGAGACCCCACACCTTGGACATTTGTCCATTTACTACTAACTTGAGCCCCAGGTTAGAGCTGTGGGTTTTCTCAATGTCATTTATATGACATCTTTTTTTTTTTTCCGTATTTGGCAATGTCTCCACAAAGGTCGTGGAATCTCACTGTCGATCACTTTAGCTAAATTTGCTAAATCTACACATAAATAATCTACAGGAAATCTAGGCTACATAAGTGTTGGAAAAATAATTATCGTAAGAAATGTCTATCATTCAGCATGGCACAGTTGTTGGAAGCTCTGTCTGTAGTTGATATATAAACTTTTTAGGTAGTCACGCACTATTACATGATGTTTTGACGTATATTTATATTTTGCAGTGAGTAAATGAAGCTACTTAGCATATGAATTTTTTAATTCCCATGTTTTTATGGGGGGAATAAAAACACTGAAAACCGACTCTCTCAGCAATTTTTAAGAATGCAATATATTTTCATTAAATATAATCTCCACGACCCCAAAATGGATCTTTTGAACTTATTTCTTCTAACTACAATTTTGTCTCCTTGCACCAACATCTCCCAAGTCCCTCTGCCTCTCAGCGTCTGGTAAGCACCACTTTATCTTAATCCCCATGATTTCATCGATTTTCCTCTTCCCTCCATCAACAAAAACCAGAAATTCATAGCGATACACAGAGTTTACAGTCCACAGACTCGAGAAACTCACCCGTATGTCGTTTCTCCTGCTGCATCTGCTCCTGTGTACCATGCACAACAGGGAACCCACAGTCTCACCTGCAGTTTAAAGGAAAATAAAAGGTCCTGAACCAACTTCCATGCAAAGCATTTCTTGCTTCTGTAGAAGGATAGTGCAAATGTCACCTTGCTTAGAAATCACAGATGAGTGCAAAATGAGGCTTAAGGATCGCTTCTTAGCTGCGTCCCTTTCTTTTGCTTCGGAGACAAACCCTTCTGAAGCCTGCTCCTCGCATTATGTGTCCACTGCGCGATGGGCGAGGACACCTGATCATTTCCCCATCGGTGACGTTTGCATGGAGCTAGGAACTTGGGGCCCTAAGTCTCAGCGCATGATTGACAGTTATCTTCCAAAAGGAAAAGCAACCGTCTCCTCTTTGCTGTTTGTTCGGAAAAATGCAAGAGACTCAGGCAGGTTTTCAGAAAAGAAAGACTCTGATGTCTGGATGTGGCCTTTGGAGACACCCGTTTGCTAAACAGCTCCTGTACATAAGTGCGAGAGAGCTCGTGCGGAGGTCTGTGGGATTTCCTGAATGCTCTTTAGTCTGTCCATATTGGAGAAGGGGATTAAAAAAAAAAGTCCTGCACTGAACAATAACCTACATTTAAATTCTCTGTAAAATTAAAGGTGTTTGTGCAAACCTTTCCGGAATATTTGTTCTACAGTCTCACGCACACAGCATGGATTCCCAGTGTATTAATATTATTTTAACAGCTTCCATTATTTATAGGAGAGTAGAAGACCATTGATTTCACGCATGATGCTACTAAACCAAGGAAAGCTCAGGTGATATCTGCTAAGAGTAGGGAGCAGAAAACATATTCTAGATATATTTTTTCCTTCAAGGGATCCACATTAAATCTTTTAGCCTTTGTGGACTTTGTCATAGCTACACTGTGCCTTGAAGAACCAGAGGAGCCTTAGATCTATGTCCATCTAGGCTGTGACTGTGTCCTAAGCATGATTTACTGAAGGATCATGAAAACCGAATCTCATATCATTGTTGCACATCACAAAATACCGTTCTTCGTTTAAACTATAGTCTCCTAATTCTTTCAACATGTAAAAGGGTCTTGGGAACCAGGCGCGGTGGCGCAAGCCTGTAATCCCAGCACTTTGGGAGGCTGAGGCAGGAGGATCGCGAGTTCAAAGCCAGCCTCAGCAATGGCGAGGCCCTAAGCAACTCAGTGAGACCCTGTCTCTACATAAAACACAAAATAGGGCTGGGGAGGTGGCTCAGTGGTCGAGGGCCCCTGAGTTCAATCCCGGGTACCAAAAATTTTTTAAAAAATGTTTTTAAAGAAACCATTTTATGTAATTAAGTAATAGATTATTGTAGAAATTAGTAAAGATTTTCATTCTTAAAAATGCCATGTGCTGGATTTCTTGAAACTTCTCTCTTGGCAACTCTTCTCTTGTGAACTGATGCTGTTTGCTTTTTCTCTTAAGGGCTATTGTGTTGTTGGTAGTGGTTTTTAAATCTCTTGACCGTCCCCCTTTAATCCTCTTGTTCAGGATGAAAAGTTTCCGTTCCCTTTGAAAACAAGCAGATTATTCCCCAAGCTTGACGAGTGCATTCAACTGAAAATACAATTCAGAGTCCCTGGACCAAGCGTCCTCCATTCTCCCTGTATTTCTAAGACTCCCAATTTGATGCTTTGATTTTTATTTTTCTTTTCCAGGTGGGTCCCGTGTACATCGCTTCTGCTAAATGAAACACTCCAATGTGGCAGGTGCTGGGCGACCAGGACTTGGCTTGCTGACTTATTGCACCTAATGAGACATCTCTGTATCTGTGATTCACTCGCATTGAATGAGCTCAAGGATTATCCTCCACCGCTGTTCTCCTCATCCATCAATGATAAAGTCACTCATGACACAGACAAGATTCTCTCTAGCCTGTGGAGATGATCTCATCAAGAGCTGACCCAGTGACTGCAGGAATCTCTCTGGTGGAGGACACCTTGCGATCAGGTCCTGAGTTCCTTTATTATTTGCAATGTCTTGCTTATTTCTTGATTTTTAGAGTCTCATGCTTTTAAGGTAGAATCGCAAAAAGTTCCGACTTGGAGCTCTCCTCAAACAATCTGTGTGTATTTTAATTCCTATCAGAAGCGTTTAAAAATATGCATGCATTTTACATTGTAAAGGATACATAGTCAAAGGTCACAGGCATGGGATACATTGTATACACCCAGTTGTTCTCCTAGCTATTCAGGAGCCTCAGGCAGGAGGATCCCCAAGCTCAAAGCCAGTGTCAGAAATAAGAATGATTCTGTCTCAAAATAAAAATAGGGCTGGGACTACAGATCAGCGGTAGAGCATCCCTAGGTTCAATTTTCACTACGAAAAAAAAAAATGATGCCTTCCTGTAACCCCACAGGCTGGGAGGCTGAGGCCGAAGGATCCCAAGTTGGAGGTCAGCTTCAGCAATTTAGTGAGACTGTCTGAAAATAAAAAATAAAAAGGGCTGGGGGTGCGGCTCAGTGGTTAAGCGCCACTGGGTTCAAAGCCTGGTACAAAAAAAGAAAAAGAAAAAACCCTCTGCTAGTTATTTTGAAATCTTCATGGTCCAGCAGAGTAATTCCTCCACAACTATTAGTCAAACCACTGTCCCTCCTGCCCACCCTTTATAGTCCCGGGCGCTTGGCGTTCCTCTCCATGTTTCCACGAGAACAACCTTGTAACTGTCCATGTAGGTGAGGTCTTCCTACACTGTGCCTGGCTTTGTTTATTTATTATCCAATCAAATGAGAGGGCTTCCTTCTTTTTCATAGCTGAATAGTATTCCATTATGAATATCAACTACTTGGTGTCTGTCCATTAATCCCTCGATGGACACTTAGCTTTTTCCCACCTTGTGGCTATTGTATATAAAGTTGCAACAAATCTGGGGGTGCAGAGAATTTCCTTTTCTTTGGATGTAAACCCGGGAGTGGCATTACTGGATCCTGAGGTTGTTTTTGCTTTGCACTGAGCGAGTTAACCTGGGCTGGAGTCCCAACCTTTCATTCGCCGGGGGGCCTCTGGGATGGCAGTATCGGCACCATATATACCCCAAACTGAACAAGCCTCTCTCTGCTAAATCAGCAAGGGTCACCCATGAGGAAATCATCTACACGTAGCCTTGCAAAAGATTGACAGGTGACAGAAATCTCTCTTTTCTCCTCAACTTTCTTCAATTCTAATGAAGCCACTAACTTTTTCTGTAGCATATTCAAAAAAAAAAAAAAAAAATCCTCACAGCTAATTACCCTGTATTTCCACATACTCCCTTGACCAACCTCCAAATCCACAAAAACAACTGGAAAATGCGTGGGGGGGTCAGGCCACCATTATTTCAGCTTCTGAACGGCACGAGGACCGTCGATTATCTCAAGCGAGGAAGCGTCCTGTCCTTATTAAGGACCCAAACTTGCTCCTCCTCCTGTGTTGAACTATCATACAGCCTGGAACAAGGAAAACGCTGCACAGATCCTCCTAAGATTGAATTGTTCAGGGGACGCGAACAAGAAAAATGAGTCTGCCTTGACGAATTAACAGAGCTGCAGGGACTTCAGGGGTCTGTGTGGCAACAGCGAAAATTAATCGGGTGCTTCGATGTCAGTCCAGCAGGGTCGCAAGCATCCGCTCAGTTATTTATTAAAAATGTGCAAAGCAAGCATCCGTCGTTTATGAAAATCAGCTGTGTCTCCTTGAAGGACGATCAAAGATTTGTACCTCGTGAGATTTTTAGCCCGTTATGGACACGGCGCAGGATCTGCTTCCGTAGGAACCTTTAATATCCCACGTTAAGCTTCTGACCCCAAATTGTCATAAAATATGACGGGAGGTGATTTTCCTCTTACGTCTTTTGGTGCAGCTTCTATTCACAGACAGGAAGCTCCCGTTCAAAATCCCTGAATGGTCCGTCGTTCTTGCGGTTGGCATGGGAGGCGTCCCCCAAAAGCTCATGGGTGAGACCCTGCAAGGAGTTCAGGGTGACATGATTGGGTTCTGAGAGGTGTAGCCTAATCAGTGGATTAATCCACTTGAATGGACTCACTGGGTGGTGACTGCAGGCAGGTGGGGTGTGGCTGCAGGAGGGGGTCACTGGGCTGTGCCTTTGGGGACTCTATCCAAGCAGCCATGGCCCTGCAGCCCTGCCTGGCCTCCCTGGACAGGCTACATCACCGTCCTCAGCAAACCCCCTGCTCCCTGCAGGAGAAATGCAGCCTGAAATAATGTCCCCAGGAGGAACCAAGTCACCCTGCAGGGGACACTTCTGTGACCCCCACACAGACCAGGTCCCAGGACTCAGGGAGACGAGGATCATTCCTCCAGCCATGAAATCTGCAAGAACAGGTTCCAATGAGAACCAGGCAGCATGGGCCAAGGGGACCCAGAGGGGCCATGGCAGAGGGGACCCTGCTGTCCATCAAAAGTCAAGAGGTGGACCTGGGCGGGACTCTCTGGAAATGTCCCTGGGACCCCAATAAAACTGGAGGGCAGGAGGGGCAGGCTGTCCCTGTCCTCTCTGAGAGGACCCCTCTGTCCCTTGAGAGTGGCCCCTTCCCTTTTCCATCCCTTCAATCAACTCCTGCCTGTCACTCTGAGTGACATGTCTAAACTTTTCTAACTTGATTGCAAGAATCTGGGTTTCGAGGAAGGTCTCTGCTCTGCCTGATTTCCAAGAAAACCACGGCCCTGTAACAAGGCGATCATACAGTCCTCTCTCTGGTTGCACCAACAAATGGAATTTATAGATTTTTAGAAATTTTTTTTTCATATTTGTAGATTGTTTAAGATTTTTTTCATTTTTCTTTTCTTGTTTAGCATGCACATAATTTTTATACTTGAAAATAAGACTCTGTACCATGAGTAGGTAAGTGTGTGTATAATTTGTTTTTTTTGGTACTGGAGATTGAACTCAGGGGCACTCGACCCCTGAGCCACCTCCCCAGCCCTATTTTGTGTTCTATGTAGAGACAGGGTCTCACTGAGTTGCTTAGGGCCTCGCCATTGCTGAGGCTGGCTTTGAACTCGCGATCCTCCTGTCTCAGCCTCCCAAAATGAAGTGTGTGTATAATTACGTCCAAAAAACACACACAGGAAATATATATGTACGCATCCTTAAGTGGGGCTTAGTTTCTCTTTTTTAAAATTATTGCTATATATTTGAACAGAGTAGATGGTTTTTTCTGGTGCATCACCTTCTTCACAGCTTCTTAAAATAGGGGGCTTCCTTCTTTGAAATCCCACTGGGCTATAGATCACAAGAGATCTGGAGCCATGTGCAAAACCCTGTAATCATTTTGGGTTTTTTTTTTTTGTTTTTTAGTGGTGCTGGGGATTGACCCCAGGCTTTGTGCACGTCCAAGCACGTGTACCAACTGAGCTGAACCCCAGCCCCGTGACCGTCACTGAGGTCCTCCGTAGGCACAGATGCTTTTTGCACAGACAGCACCCTTATGCATTAACTGGATCCTGAAAATATTAACAGAACATATTGTTAAATAGGCTCCTAGGAGAGCGAAAGGGCATTTCCCTGGAGACCTCCCTGCTCCTAGGGCGCCCTTACCATAGAGGATGGCACGTAGGACAGGAAGCTGGAGAGCATTTGCTTTGATTTCTCTTAGAAGCATTTACAGCTGGCTCCTGGTCCTTTTCCTAGTAAATTGCTAGTCCTGCTGAAAAGGGTCATAAAATGTGTTATCTCCCCCACAGACGCAGGGTTCCAGCTCACAGGAGTCCCGGGGTGAAGCCCCTGGGTGCCCCAAAGATTGGCACAGCTATTGAACTCCGCATTAACATGACAAGGAGGAATTAGCTCAGACCCCAAAGCCACCGCCAGGTGACAAAAAGCCGCAGCTCAGCTCCTGCAGAGGTTTTCTTTTGCATTGCAAAAGCTGGAGGACCCTGGAGCTCCTTGGAGCAGACTCCGGGCAGGGGCGGGAGGGCCCGGCTCTGCAGACCTGCCTTTTGCACACAAACAAAACGCTTTTCTCCTCATCCCTCCACCTAAAAAAATAAAATAAAATAAAATAAGAGGCTCCCGGTTCCTGGACGCTGACGGGGTGCTCCATAGTGTTCTTGCCTGGCCAAAAACGAGGCCATAAGGCAGAAACACGTCTGTTATTTGTTGTGGGATTATTTTTCTAAGAACCCCCTTTCTGCAGCAGAACTCATGCGGGATAAAAGAAAAGGAACACCGGGACTCCCGGCCAATTCCCGATTCCACAGCCCCAAAGGGCCCACCGCTTGTAACGCAGGTGCTACCAACCTCCGCAAAGCTCCCAGGAGCCCTTATCTTGTTCTATTGTGCAATTCAAAGGATCCTATCAGTTCATAACTACTATTTTAACTTTCTTTTTTTTTTAATTTTTTTTAGTTGTCAAGGGACCTTTATTTTATTAATTCCTATATGGTGCTGAGAATCGAACCCAGTGCCTCACACATGCTAGGCAAATGCTCTTCCACTGAGACATAACCCCAGCCCCTTAACTTTCTATATATTGTCCAGGCATGGTGGTGGATGATTGTAACCCCAGTGACTTGGGAGGCTGAGAGAGGAGGATCACAAGTTGGAGGCCAGCCTCAGCAACCTAGTGAGACCCTAAGCAACTTGGCGAGATCCTGTCTCAAAATAAAACATAAACAAAGCTGGGATGTGGCTCAGTGGTTAAGCACCTCTGGGTTCATTCAAATAAATACTAAATTCCTTTGCTTTTCTCCATTCTGCAAAATAAGAAAGATATTGGAGGCTGTTTTCCTTGGGTATTCTTTTTGCTCTGCCTTGTGTTCCTGCTAAGAGGTCTTCATTATCATTTCTTCCTCAGAAATTATGGGGTCAGAATTCATCTCTTCTTTGAATCTAAGATACCTGTATTTGGGCTGGGGCTGTGGCTCAGTGGTAGAGCGCTTGCCTAGCATGCGGGAGGCACTGGGTTCGATCCTCAGCACCACATAAAAAATAAATAAATAAAAAGTTTTCGTGTCCAACTACAACTAAAAAAATATTTTTTAAAAAATGTATCTGTATTGCTTAATTTCTTAACTATATGCAAGTTTGGAGTCAATTACTTATGGCTTGTTTTCTGCTTGTACGGGGTTATGGTTCCAGAATATTGCATACAGAAGTTCTACTTTTACATGTGTGTTGGGTTTACCACATATAAAGTCATAAATACATAAATAAATACAGACATAAATACATATTCTGGATAATGGACACATATATTATATAGATATACACTCACGACCTAGATATGAATATATGTGTATGCACGCATCTATGTACAGTGTGATCTATTAAATTGAACTTTCAGTGGGACTTTTTTTCTTTCCATTTATTTTTAACTTTTTCATTCATTGAAATCACAGATTCAGAAAGTGACGCATGCAAAAGCATGTCCTGTATGTCTAGTGGTTTTGCTTGACAAAATTTGGCTTTCATATAAAAATGGCTTTCATTAACACATTTTTGACACTATATCTCACCCTTTTTTACATTATATCTCATTTTTGACACTATATCTCACCCTTTTTTACATTATTCCAGTGCTTTCTGCATAATAGCACTGCCTGAATTCCTTTAAATCTTTTTATCACTTTTTTGTATGTTTGGATAACCAGGACACCAGTGCGTGTTTTAGTCTGGATGGAGTAATTGAGTTCATTATTTAAGGACCAATTTCTCTCCTTCCTGTAGGTTAATTCATCTCACATCCAGCATTTTTAGTGTGTTATGATGTTGTTATTGTTTAAATTCCTAACTCTACATTTTCATCAAATCATTCTCAACACATTTTTCCCTTTCTACATTGATGCTTTCCTTTTTTTTCTTATATTTGTTTATATTTTATTACTTTTCTGATTTTATTGAAGTTTGATGGATGAATATGAAAACCTCCATATATTTGAGACATGTAACTTGGTATTTTGGAGAAAATGTTTATTGTGCCATCATGACCACAGTGAAGCTCATTCCCAGGAGCATCAGCTCACATACTCATCTGTGTGCACCTGCTAGACTTACCGTCTTCTCTCTCAGCAAATCTCGGGTATGCAGTACAAGATCCTTAACTATGGTCGCTATTCTTCACGTGGGTCTCCAGAACTTATTCATCCAACATTTAACAGTTTGGGATCTCTGTTGATAGTGGGTAGTTGGAATCTGAAAACTGAAACCACAGACAAGGAGATGCTGCTGTATAACGTAAGGTTGGGAAGATGGATGGTGGGCAGGTAGATGGATGGTAGAGAGGTAGATATAGATAGTGGAATGGATGGAATAGACAGGCAGGTGATAGGTGGAGGTGATCAGCGGATGGTGGAGTGGATGGAGAGATGATAAGTGGAGGTGATCAGTGGATGGTGAAATGGACAGAGAGATGGAGATGGAGGTGATCAGTGGATGGTGGAGTGGATGGAGAGATAACAGGTGGAAGTAATCAGTGCACGGACAGATGATAGGTGGAGGTGATCTGTAGATGGTGGAGCAGATGGAGAGATATAGATGGAGGTGATTAGTAGATGGTGGAATGAATGGAGAGATGGAGATGGAGGTGATCAGTAGGTGGTGGAGAGGATGGAGAGATATAGATGGAGGTGATCATTGGATGGTGGAATGGACAGAGAGATGTAGAAGGAGGTGATCAGTAGATGGTGGAATGGACAGAGAGATGATAGGTGGAGGTGATCAGGGATGGTGGAATGAATGGAGATGACAGAAGGAGGTGATCAGTAGGTGGTGGAGAGGATGGAGAGATATAGATGGAGGTGATCAGTAGATGGTGGAATGGACACAGAGATGGAGATGGAGGTGATCAGTAGATGGTGGAGGTGATCAGGGATGGTGGAATGGACAGAGAGATGGAGATGGAGGTGATTGGTAGATGGTGGAATGAATGGAGAGATGGAGATGGAGGTGATCTGTGGATGGTAGAATAGAGATGGAGGTGATCAGTACATGGTAGAATGGACAGAGAGATGGAGATGGAGGTGATCAGTAGATGGTGGAGGTGATCAGTAGATGGTGGAGGTGATCAGGGATGGTGGAGTGGATGGACAGATGTAGATGGAGGTGATCTGCAGATGATGATGGAGAGACAGGCAGAGAGATGGAGAGACAGGCAGAGACAGGCAGATGATGGAGAGATGGATATATAGACAATGGAGGTAGATGATAGATATCAGTCTGTAGATTGGTAGAAGGATAAACAGCTGGTAGCTGATGGGTGACGGGGCTGACATCTGCCATCACTCTGTCTTCCTGGTGTGGCCATCCTGATTGGAGTTTCTTCCCTACTTTCCACCATGACCATTTCTGCCTGGTGTTGGGAGAGAGGCTGCGCCTGGTGAGTGGGACCCTCGGAGCCAGGTCTCTGGACTGGGATGCTGGTCCCAGGTCTAGCTGTTTTCACGACACCTTGGACTCCAGTTTGCATGGGTGGGACCCCCAAAATTTTCTCTTGAAGCACATCAGGGTCCTCGGAAGAAAGATCCATCCCAGATTTCCCCGTGCAATCTAAGGGGTGGGCCCTTATTCTGGAAGCTCCGCCATGCATCTGGAGAGCTCTCTTCCCGTGGTCCGCTACGGGAGGAAATTTCCCCCTAGTCAATAATAGCACTGTTCACTACCCAGACTTCTGCCATCCTTCGAGTTTAGATTTAGGACAGAGCAGACGTTACTGTGTATCGTACATAAAGCCCTTTTTAAAATTTAAAAGAGAAAAATTATATATATATGGATCAGATGCAGTAGATTGTTCTGGAATATTACTTAACTGTAATAGTTAAGTCAAGCTAATTTACAGACGCAACGTCTCACATTCTCATTAGTTTTTTTTTTTTTTCCGTGTTGTGTGTGTGTGTGGTCGGATATCTTTAAGCCTCTATGCAATTTTTAAGAATAATGCTATTTGTACCAGATAAATGGAACAGAGGGGCACATGCTGCTTGGTTCCCCACGTATATCTACTCTTGAAAACCTTCAATATTTTGCCATGAAGATTATGCAGTATAAAACACACTTTAAGCCGGGTGCGGTGGCACACGCCTGTCATCCCAGCACTTAGGGAGGCTGAGGCAGGAGGATCGCGAGTTCAAAGCCAGCCTCAGCAAGGGCGAGGCCCTAAGCAACTCAGTGAGACCCTGTCTCTACATAAAACACAAAATAGGGCTGGGGATGTGGCTCAGTGGTCGAGGGCCCCTCAGTTCAATCCCTGGTACCGAAAACAAAAACACACTTTAATGGGATGCTAAATGATGGCTTGAAAGCACACTTTATCTAACAAATGCCAGAAAGCTACAAATTTAGCCTAGCACAATGATTCATTTTTTTTCTATATTATGCTTGTTTGAGAAGGAATTGTTTACCCTAATGCATTTATAAATAGTAGAATATGCATTGAGTCTTTACAAATAAATGCTACTTTGTAAAAAAGCAAGCTGTGCCAAGTCCTGATTAACTCTTTTATTGTGCTTTGTGTAAAAACGTAACAGCCTTTATTTTTTTCAGCTCTTGAAAATACATATAAATCTAAACGATTGTGCGCTTAAATAATAATGAAAGCGCCATCTCTGATTTCACGTAGTTTGGACAAGCATCACAATAGAAGATGTAGTTAGTCTCCTCATTAAATTCCACCCAGAGTTATTAGCGGTCTAAATTGAATTTTATTGCATATCCTAATTGCTTAGGACAGTTAATTAGCACGAAACTCACAGACATTTCTATTTCTGTTTTGATGGTTTATTTTCCTTTTCTGCACATTATGTGCTAATGGAGATATTAGGGGAGCTATATATATAGAAGATTCTTCTAGAACATTAACTATAAATTCAATGAGGCTGTTTCGATCATGCTTACGACCTTTACAAGCTGTGCAAAGAAAGCTAGGTTCTTAAAATATTCCTACCCTGAACAATTATTGTACATTTTTTGTGGTGGTGTTCAATTCTGTTCGGAGGGTATAAAAACTTAGGTCGATTGTGTGTTTCAAGCTACTCCCTATTCAGATGTCTGCAGCGCTGAGTCATAATAACTTATTCAAGCCAGAAAAAATATTCAGACAGAAAAAAAATAATAACTAGGCAAACAGCCCAGTTATATTCGCAGTCTCTGCTATGTAAGGCGGAACCAGGGTCAAATAATATTTTGTAAATAAGAAAAGCAAAAAAACAAAGTTATTTTGGAATAGGAGAAGCAAGAACAGAACCCCGAATTGAAATTGCAAAAGAGGGCTTTAGGTATCAGGGTTGATGAGCGGTACTGATCCCACGCGAGTGGAAGTGGCCTCGTTGGGTTATGTGTAATGTTCTAGAAGGAGGTTCTCTGTAGAGCTCTCTGTAATGCCTTCCCTAGTGGATAATGTGCAGAAAAAGGGAATAAACCTTCCATGCAAAAACAGACGTGCCTGACACTTTTTAGTGCTAACCAATCGTCCAATGTCCTCCAACCAGGTTCCTCGAAGTAACGTGCAAATTAGGCCTGGGAGGTGGCTCCATGGTCCAGCGTCCCTGAGTTCAATCCCCAGTACCCACAAAAAAAAAAATCAGACTTAGAAATGGGGCTTTTGCTGAACACATATTGGATTCACGGTGGGAGCCTGTGTCCACCAGAAGGTCCTTTCCTTTGGTCCGTGTGGAGGTTCTGGGGCTGCGACCTCAGCTGTCTGCATCCGTGAACTCACTTCAAACCCACAGGAGAGAAGAGAGTCTTCTACAGGCTCTGCGTCCTCGCAGGCATGAGATGGATCAGCAGATCCCTGCCGGGCATCTCCTGGGGGGGCACAGAAACACCCGCCTGCCCTGGGAGCAGCGTGGCCCCATTGCCGTCCAGCGCAGAGGGACGCAGAGCAAGAACTGCTACCCAAGGACAATCTGCCTCCGTACGGAGGCCAAGTTCTTGCCTTGTAGCAAAAATGCTCCTGGTCGAAGCCCTCGCGGGCTCCCCGGGTCTCCGTGCAAACAGCCTTTGTAGGAGGCGCTGCCCAGCGTCGGGGGGCAGCTGGGAACCTTGTGCACAGGTGCAGGCGGGATTGCTTGCGCTCGCCCTTTGCCTTACAGACTCCTTGCTGTGGGATCAGGTGGACCCTGTCCTCACCGAGCAGCTCAGGAGCTCTTCCTCCTCCTCCAATCTGTGAAGGGGTCCACGGAGTCACAAGATGACTTTCCCTAAGGGACTGTCTGGTCCTGGGCTCTATTTTGGGGGAAGTTTTCTTTTCCTTTTATCATTAATTCAATTACTTACTCCTTACAGACGGATGGGGATTTTATTTCCTCCCTCCCTCTTTCCTTCTCTTTCTTTCCCTTTCTTTCTTTCTTTCTTTCTTTCTTTCTTTCTTTCTTTCTTTCTTTCTTTCTTTCTTTCTTTCTTTCCTTCCTTCCTTCCCTCCTTCCTTCCTTCCTTCTTTCTTTCTTTCTTTCTTTTTCTTTCCCTTGCTTTTTCTTTCTCTTTTCCATTCCTCTTTCTTTCTAGTCAACCCCAGTAGTTTTCTCTGTTATGCTCATTCTTATTCCTGTAGATTCAGTAGCCATTTCCATTTTTTATTTCTGATTTCAATCATTAATGGTTTTTTTTTTTTTTTCCCAGAGTAACTCAAGATTGGAGGATTTTGTTAGTCTCTGATCTCAGGGTGCTCATTTTTGGTACCGAGGATTGAACTCAGGGGTGCTTAACCACCGAGCCACATCTCCAGCCCTTTTTATTTTTTATTTAGAGACAAAGTCTCATTCCGTTGTTGACAACCTCACTAAGTGGGTGAGGCTGGCCTCCAACTTGCATTCCTCCTGCCTCAGCCTCCTGATCCACTAGGATTCCAAGCATGCCCCACCGTGCTCTACATTGCCTTTTAGACATCATGTTAGGTGTGCAAAGTGTCCGAAACCCTATGCACTTTGGTATGTTGTGCTTCTGTTTCATTAACCTCAAATCATTGTCTTGCATGGCTTCTGATGTCTTCTCGGACTTATTGCATGATGCATGTGCATGTGGACTACTCAGTTTCCATAGACTCAACAATTACCCAAACTTCCTTCTGTTTCTGATTTCTAATGTTGTTCCTCAGGGATCAGAAACACCCCAAGGTACAATTTCAGTTCTTTAAATTATTTGACGCTGGATCAGTCTTTGCTGGGAGTGTCTGTTCTGTGCACCGTAGGGGATGTATAGCACCCTCTCTGGGCTCCACAAATGAGGTGCCAGCAGGACTTTTCTCTTCAGTTATAAGAACCCCAACTGTTGCCAGGCAGGACCAAACATCCCCCAAAGTGAGGAAGCCCAATCGCCCTCATTAAGAGACTGTGGTGAGCAACTCTTTCTAAATCCCCCATAACCTCCAATTAGACAGCAATTGTCATGCTGGTAAAATTAGATCCTAATCAGCTGGGAAGACACCCAGGGCAGGTGCGCCACCTGGCTAGACTAGGACCTCAATCAGTATATTTATTGCATTCAGTCGCCGGAAGCTAGGAATTAAGAAATCCCTTGAAACGGCAGAGCGGTCCCTGGAGTCCGTACGGAGCGAAGTCTCATGGCTCATCGCTGTTCCGGTTCCACAGACGATGGTTTCAGGAATATCCTGTAGAACCGCAAGATGGCATCCACATAAATCTCAATTATTCTAATACGCAAAGCTCCAAGAGAAACGTCCAGGTCTCAGAGGGACATTGGTGGCTATGATTTTCATCCCATAATTCAACATTAAGGAGCACAAGAGACCAATTATTACCACCGAGGCTGATTTTCTCATTGGTAATAGACACTTCCATTCTTTCCTTTTTCCCTGTGTAAATAGTCAACCATGAATCTTCTGGCCAAACACTCACCTCCAACTACTTCTGACTGTAAGGCACCTGGTGAAGAATGCAGAGCTTGCTTCTTTGCAGAGCAATTTTCTCATCTGCCCAGTGTCTCCTCTGCCATGGGAAGACGTGATCCCCTAATTGGTACTTGAATATTTCTTATGTCCTTTCCAATTTAGACGAGGATGAGAGAGAAAATGAGATCATGGTGTCTTATCCCAGGAAGTGTAATGGTGTAGCTGTGAGGTGTCCCCAAGAAGCTCAGGGGTGACACAATGCAAGAATGTTCAGAGGTGAAATGATCAGATTATGGAGTGTAACCTAATAGTGGATTAATCCACTTGCATGGACTAACTGGGTGGTGACTGCAGGCAGGTAGGGTGTGGCTGGAGAAGGTGGTCACTGGGCTGTGCCTTTGGGGACTCTATCCTGTCCCTGGTGTGCAGAGCTCTCTGTTTCCTGGTGCCATGTCCTGAGCTGCTCTCCTCCTCCAGGCCCTTCTGCCATTTTGTTCTGCCTCCCCTTGGGTCAGAGCCATGGCGTCGGCCAGCCGTGGACTGGACCTGTGGAACCAGGAGCCCCAAATAAACTTTGTTCTTTTTCAGTCTTTGGTCACAAGCAACAAAACAGCTAACAAAAACAGGATGCTAGGAAACAAGAACATTGCGATCTGTGAGAGGCATCATCTCAAGATGATTGTCGGATAAATGTTCCCCGCAATGGATTTAATGTTTGCTTCAAGGTTGTTCCCGGAATTTACCGAGGTGGGAAGGTTGTCACTCAGTGGAGGTTTGTCAGGTCCTAGTAGCAACGGTGGGAATTGGGGAAACCACCTGCTAAGCACAGAGCGTGGCGAGGACTAAGGCAGAGGCACCACAGCAGGACTGGCTGTGTGCAGTGGAAGAACAGCGTGGCTGGAGAACGTGCAACAGGCGGAGAAGTTGCAGAGAGAGTCCAGAGGGCACTGGACCTTATCTACCTTGGCTAGAATTTTCAGTTCCATTCTAAGAAAAATCTAAAACTCAAGGATGAAGTTTAAATGAGAAAATGGTACAGTGAGATGCACGTTCCGTCAGACCATCCATTTATAAAGACAGAAGGTTTCTTTGGTGCAGCTTTTTCAAGCCTCCATTTCATGATCCCCTGGACTCGTTGCTCCTGGCTCTGGTGAAGGCGACAGGGCAGAACAAAGTGAAAACACTCACCCCACGAGGCAGGAGCAATAGGAGACTAAGCAGGGACCAGAGTCCCACATGCTCCCAAGGGGACACCCCCAGAGACCTAACTTCCTATCATTAAGCCCCGCCTCTTAAAGAAGCTTCCACCACCTTCCAGTTGCACCAACTGGAGGGATAACGGCACCCATGTTTTCAAGGACAATCTACCCCTGTTATAAAGAGAGTTTATAATTGTGGACACTCATCACATCTACGAAATACCTTCACAACATCTCAAGAAGCATCTGGCTCCCAAATTGTGTGCCTAATTGGTACATGATATTAAGCACGGAAGCCTAGTGCAGTGGCGCACGCCTGCCATCCCAGCACTTTGGGAGGCTGAGGAAGGAGGATCGCAAGTTCAAAGCCAGCCTCAGCAATGGCGAGGCCCTAAGCAACTCAGTGAGACCCTGTCTCTACATAAAACACAGAATAGGGCTGGGGATGTGGCTCAGTGGTCGAGTGCCCTGAGTTCAATGCCCAGTACCAAAAAAAAGAAAGAAAGAAAGAAATTGTCACACGGAAATTTCCATATGTATGGACACCAGAGCCAATTTCAGGGCATGAAGACACCACGTAACGATATTCCCATCAGGCTAAGCATATATATTTCCCTAAACATTGACCATTTCTTTGCAATGAAAACCTCCTTTCAATATGTCTTTGTAGCTACATTAAAACACACAGTTCATTATCATTAACTGGAATCACCTATTATGCAAAAAAAACCATGAAAACTTATTTTTATTAGCTATGATTTAATACCTGTTTCTGTTATTTTTTAAATTTCTTTTCTTTTTCTTTTCCTTGGTACCAAGGATTGAACCCAGGAGCACTTAAGCACTGAGCCACATCTCCAACCCTATTATTATTATTATTATTATTATTATTATTATTATTACTACTACTACTACTATTTGATACTTTGGATTAAACCCAGGAACACTCAAACTCTCAGCCACATTCCCAGGTCTTTTTTTATTTTTATTTAGAGACAGGGTCTCACTGAATTGCTCAGCACCTCATTTTTGCTGAGGCTGGCCTTGAACTCGCGATCCTCCTGCCTCAGCCTCCTGAGTTCTGGGATGACAAGTGTGTACCACCGCACCTGGCTCCATTTTTATTTTTTCTTAGCATCTTTTTGTTGTTGCTGTTGTTCTACCAAGAGTATATCTTCGATCTTCTCACGGAAGTAAAGTTTGAAATGAATTTGGAAGTGCGTTGTTGAAACTCGAGTGAAAAATTCATCCTGAGACACCTCTGTTCCAGCATGCCCAGCATAGAATATCACGGCTTGTTTGTTTGTTTGTTTTTGTTTATTTTGTGAAGATTTTCTTCCCAGGATGCTGAAAATCATAACATGCTGCAGAAACGGTTTTTATAGTTTTCCGTTGCCATACGTCTACAAAATGAGTGTGAGACAAACGTTATATCAAAGAATGTGCATCACAGCAACATGATTAAAAATGCAAATTGTATTGCGTTCCCTTCAGAAGTTAACCGTATGGTTTTCACAGAACTATATGCAAAATAAATCATGCACAGACATGTGCGCGCACACACACAATTGGACCTTTAGCAGCAAGTACTACTGGAAGATGGCACCCTCTACCTGCATGACCTTGTGCCCGTCTGTCCACCTGTCAGGACATGAAGAGGCTCAGGACCCCAACATGAGGCTCCCCCTGAAGCATGAAGGTCGGTTTCAATATAATTAATACTTGCATTAATTTTCTTAAACACCCAGCAGGCTGATAGTTTACAAGACTGTTCCAATGCATATTTTTAAATGGTAAATATGATGTTCATCAAAATAAATAATAAAGTAAATTGAAGTGCCTGCCTGGCTACAAAGTCCATCGGAATTGCTTGGAAATTTGGGGGAGAAATGCATGAAATATAGCAAAGGTTTAAAATGATTGCATCATCAAGCTCTCCCAGGTGGCGCCTGCTCCTGGATCCCCACAGGGTGGAAGGGCAGGGGGCTCTCTGGGTCTCTCTGATCAGGACCCTCGTCCCCTTCCTGGGCTGCACCTCAGGACCTCAGCCCCTCCCAGAGCCCCACCTGCAGCACCAACACCTGGGTGAGGATCCCACATGGGACTCGGGGACACACACACTCAGGTCACTGCGCTGGTCAGAGGGCTGGTGCGTCACCATATTCGTCTTCCTGGGCTGCTGTGACAGACCCCAGCCCGGGGGCTTAGAGACCCCAGACCTGATGCCCCCAGCTCTGCAGGCAGCCCAGGTCCAGGCGGGGCAGATGCAGCTCTGCTGGGGCTGCTTCCTGGCTCCCAGGTGGCGCCTGCTCCTGGTCCTCCCAGGTGGAAGGGCAGGGGGCTCTCTGGGTCTCTCTGATCAGGACCCTTGTCCCCTTCCTGGGCTGCACCTCAGGACCTCAGCCTCTCCAGCACCATCACTTTGGGGATAGGTTTTGAATATAAATTTTGGGGAGACACACACTTTCAATCTTTAACAGAACCCCAAATTAGATGCTCAACTAAGGATACACTTTGGACATGGTGGATTTTTTTTCCCTTAAAACATTGAGAAGTCAGCCAACAAGAAAAGATCGTCACTTGGAAACAACAGGATGGCTTCAAGCCCAATTAGTGATGTTAGTGCTGAAAGCTCAGTTTTAACTCTTTGAGAAACTTCAGATTTTGCAACTTGTTTTATGATCACATGTGTATCTGAGATCCATTGCAGGAAACGTAGAGAAAAAAGATAAATACTGGGACAAGTAAGTTTCCTCAGGGCCGTTTAATTATAAAAGAGATGAGCCAGATGTGGTGGTGCACGCCTGTCATCCCGGCACTTTGGGAGGCTGAGGCAGGAGGATCGCGAGTTCAAAGCCAGCCTCAGCAACGGCGAGGCCCTGAGCAACTCAGTGAGACCCTGTCTCTACATAAAACACAAAATAGGGCTGGGGAGGTGGCTCAGGGGTCGAGGGACCCTGAGTTCAATCCCTGGTACTCACCATCAAATAAAATTTGTGGAAAGAAAGACATCGTAGTGCTAAACAACCTGGTAGAGAGTTGCAACCTTCTAATTGGCACAAAAGAGAAAATAGCTCACAAAAGACACAACTGCATTATTGTAAAGCACATCATCACTTTTTTCCATTTTTGAACTGAATCTAAGTGTTTGCACAAACCAATCGTACTTTACTGGTTCCGATCAGACACCTCCCACTCTGAAAAATGGTTTTAAAGGAGAAACGTCCCAGGTCCCCTCTGCCGTGCTCATCAATAAATGCTCAACGACCTCGCTGGGGACGTTATCACTCCAATCCCCAGGTACACTGTGTTTCAGAAAAAAATCTACAGCGCAAACCACATAGCAACCAACACATTCCTTGACACAGTTGGTAGCGTGGTGACAGTTTTAACAAGAAACCTCGTCGCCCAAGAGCTCTAATCGACCTATTATCGTTGAATATGCAAAAGAAAATTGAATGCATGTCCAAAGGCAGGTTTCTGTCAAATCTTTTATCCAACAATCACTCCGTCTATGAGAAAGAACTGCCTGCAGGGACCAAACTAAAACCTCTTGTCCCTTTTGCAAAGATAGACCAAGAGCTGGACTGGTCAGCGCCTTCATTGGCTACACCCCTGTGGGAAGTGATTTGTGGGTGTCTGATTGTGGGTCGAGCTGAGGCGCTTCCCTTGCAAACCCGGGTCCCTAAGGAGCTGCTCCTTACCTGGGTGACTTTCCCCGCTCCGCTTTGGGCAGAAGTGATTCCCACCAAGGTGAGGCTGAGATCTGAACTCTGGATAGCAAAGCATTTGGAAGACGAATGCAGAAGATGCGTGCGTGTGTGACACCCTCCCTGGTCGGTGTGTCGGATGGAAATGGTTTTTCTGTAGGATGAATGTAGGGAGCGCCCTGTGGCTATCGAGCGCGTCGGAGGGAGGCTGGCTGGCGCGCCAATCTGAACCCAACTCACGGGGTAGGCACCGCGCAGAAGCTGTGTGCCGGGCACCCTGGCAAAAATCACCTGCGGCTTCTCTGTGCTCCAATTCAGGGGGCAGCTGTCGGAACAGAGAGCAGGTTATGCACACACAGCAGTGAGCGTTTGCAGAGAAAAGCACACAATGCAATCGCGCGCCAGCGGACGAGGCCCTGCACACCCACAGGTGCGCTGTGCACGCATTTAACCCTCTGCAGATCCCAAATGGGGCTCCATCGATGTCGGCGGCATTCATACTGAACATAAACATTTTTTTTTTCTTGCCTCTATTCTCTAAAAAAAAAAAACAAAAAACAGTGTAGGAACTGCTTATCACCCAGGGACACACCAGTCACATCATCAGGTATTTTTCATTGATGCGAGATCACCTCTCTTATTTCATATCTTCTAATCATTTTAATCTACCGTTTTTAAATAATAGATCAGCCTTCCGTGGTGCGTAAGGCAGGACATTTTCTAATAAATCATCTTCTCCATCAAAGAAACTTCCCTGACCACGGAGGATGGCTTGCGTCTTAAATATGTGCCTTGATGCTTTGGTCTGACTCTCAGATCTGCCAGGCGTTCAACCGACAGATCATTCAGACCGACGGCTGAAGCTGTTTTCTTCGCCGCAGTGAAATATAAATCGCGTGGCATCTGCCTCCATAACGCAGATGGAAATGAATGGCCTCTATTATTTGTCGGCTCGTACGGTCTGGCCGTGAGTATGAGGCTCTTCGATTCTGTTTCATTGCCAGAGAGTTTTCTAAGATGCAATTTGCAATTTTTGTGGACTAAAAGATTAAAAGTGTAAAGAGTCTTAGGAATGAAATCGATAGATTTCTTCTTTTATTTTTTCTTTTTAAAAATGTATGTATTCTACTTGGGCAGACATGACAGCAGAGTGCATTTTGATTCATGGTACACGGATGGAGCACAGCTTTTCATTTCTCTGGTTGTACGTGATATAGAATCACGTCATATATGCAGCCATACATGTACCTAGGGCTGTGATGTCCACCTCATTCCACCATCTTTACTGTCCCCATGCCCCCTCCCCACCCTTTGGCCAAACTTCCTCCATTCTTCCCATGCCCCCTCCCTCACTATGGATCAGCATCCACATATCAGACAGAACTTTCAGCATTTTTGCAGGGCAGAGGGGACTGGCTTACTTCACTTAGCATGATGTTCTCTCAACTCCATCCATTTACCTGCAAGGGCCATCATTTCATTCTTCTTCATGGCTGAGTAATATTCCATTGTGTATATATACCACAGTTTCTTTATCCATTCATCTATCGAAGGGCACCTAGGTTGGTTCCACAGTTTAGCTATTGTGAATTGAGCTGCTATAAACATTGATGTGGCTGTGTCACTGTAGGATGCTGATTTTAAGTCCTTTGGGTGTAGATCGAGGAGTGGGATGGCTGCGTCAAATGGTGGTTCCATTCTACGTTTTCTGAGGAATCTCCATCCTGCTTTCTTATAAGTTACTTGCACCACGTCCAAGTCCCAGCCACCGTCTACGTGCTCTAGGAATGGCACACTATTGCAAACTGGCCAGTGAGATAGCGTCGTCTCGAGACGTTTGACAACAGTTCTTTTCCCTTAGGGTAAAAGAAAAGAAATGTGAGGAGGAAAAGAGGCAGTTCCCCAGATGTCCACAAATCCCATGCCCCAGGGTCGCTTTACCTGCTTCCCCACCACCCTCTCTTGGCTCCAAGTTTCTCTCCTTGACTTTAGACGCCCTCCTGCTAGGGATCCCCTCGGACCCACTATGTGCAGGATGTTGGGGGGAAGCTCCTGTGCTCACAGCCTTCACTGGTGCCATGAACTGCTCCGTGTATTTTTCTTTTCAATAAATATAACTGTACGTATTTAAGACGTAGCACACGCTATCTACCATATGTGCATATCAGTGATTATACATGCTATACACATAAAAATATTACATATGATGCAAGATTATAAATAACTATACATAATTATAATATATTATATATACATATTGTATATGTAATTACAAATCTATAATAACATATTATATATAATAGTGCATAATATTACATATGATCATTGATATACAGATATATATTTATATACGTTCCAATGATAATCATATCATCACAGATATATAGTTATTGATATATATTTATATATACATATATATATGCAATACAACTTATTGTGTATATATAACAATGATTGATACATATATATTAATATATATCTATATATCAATGATTCTATATAAAATCTGGTATGATATATAATTATAAACGTGTATTATATAGAATTTTTATATTAGATGTTATATAATATACTATATTATATATACTATTGTATATACACACATATCCTAAAAGTCCTTAAGAGACTTTGCTTGATTTCTCAGGCATTCAAACGCTGCTCCCCGACGGCCCTACCCAGACCAGAGCCGTCCAGAAATCCACCTTGTTTTTCCAAAACATGTTTTTGCATCGCCAGGTGTCACTGGAGACCAGAGAGCACCGGACACCTGAAAGCCAGGTGTGACCTTCTGGGCTTCTTGGGCGCTCAGAGACCTCAGCGCTGCTGGTGGAAACTCACCTGGAGTTCGTGCCACCAATTAGCCCGGAGAAATCGTTTCTGATAAATTACAAAACATAGGTGGAATATTAAAAGTGAACTCCATCTTTCCACACTAAATCTCGACTTTATGATCTCCCAGGGAGAGAGCAAACGTCAACGTGTGCCTCTCCTTTCATTTTTATATGGAATCGGCCTTCAGAAACATTAAGTAGCTTTTCACGCTACGAAATGCTTGCAGCCTCAATAAAATCCACATGTTAGAAATAAACTTTGAACATCAATATAAATGGATTTGGGATAACCCACAGATAGTTGTTAGATCAGCAAAAGAAAGTGTTCAATTGGTTTCATATTAAATGAAAGGTCAATATCTACTCCCCTGTCCATTAATATGGAAATTGAGAATAATTCAAAACATTTTGGGTGTTTTTTTCTATAGTACTTTATTTTTTTTAATTTTTAATTTTTTTTTTTTGGTACCGGGGATTGAACTCAGGGGCACTCGACCACTGAGCCACATCCCCAGCCCTATTCTGTGTTTTATGTAGAGACAGGGTCTCACTGAGTTGCTTAGCGCCTCGCCCTTGCTGAGGCTGGCTTTGAACTCGCGATCCTCCTGCCTCAGCCTCCCTAAGTGCTGGGATGACAGGCTTGCGCCACCGCGCTCGGCTTATAGTACTTTATGAATGATGTTTTTTTCCTGTTTAGGAGCACGCACCCTAAGAAAATAGAGGAAAGCTTTCTGAAAAAAACAGAATATATCGCAGTTTCATGTTTGTTTCTGATTAACCGACTTCTGATTGATAGATACTTCTCTTGGATTTTATTTCACAGGGACATTTGTTTTTAATAAATATCCTTTTGTAGAAAATTTGATCCTAAAATATCTTGTTTGTACATAGCAGGCATTGATTACTCTGCTCTGCAGGCAGCCCAGGTCCAGGCGGGGCAGATGCAGCTCTGCTGGGGCTGCTTCCTGGCTCCCAGGTGGCGCCTGCTCCTGGTCCTCCCAGGTGGAAGGGCAGGGGGCTCTCTGGGTCTCTCTTATCAGGACCCTGGTCCCCTTCCTGGGCTGCCCCTCAGGACCTGAGCCTCTCCCAGAGCCCCACCTGCAGCACCAGCACCTGGGTGAGGATTTCAACATATGCATTTTGGGACACAGACGTGGCCCTTGGCTTTTCACACACTAATTTTGAGGGGAGCCAATGATTAGAGCTCAGCCATCCACGAGCCACATGTGACCCTTCTCTTCCTCACTTTGTAGGCATGAGTACAAACTTTTTGAAAGTTTCCCCAGCCCATCCTGTGCCCACTCAGCCTCGGGCTGGATGTGTACATTCACCCTTTTAGATGAATTTCTTTCCATGCCTAGTAATATATTAAGTATTGAAATACAAAGCATTAGGATGGTGATATGTCCAAGAAAATCGAAGTCATGGTCCATTGCCTAAAGCTCACGCTGAAAGCAGAATGTACACCCGACCTTTAGTAGAGGTCCTGAAATTCTCAGTTTTCACATTTATTGGAGAATCGCTACGGAACTATCTTAACACATCACAGCGACAGGGTATGTTTAGGTGACACTGACCTCCTTGATCCGCAAACAATGTCTGTATTGGAATTTAGCACAAACCCATCTCCAAGTCATTACAGGGAACTTCTTGTAATTTTCTCCCATAGATATATTTTCTGCATCAGCTCTTCTGAGTGGGATGGGAAAAGCGTATTCCCATTCTTTACAAGTCCATAATTTTGGATGAGTTTAAAACTATGAGCATTGACCCTGCCCTCTGAGTTAGATGGAGACAGCAGAGGTTCAAGTCTAATTTGAGGAACCGATGCAAAGCTGCCAGAATCGGGGTCTCTCGTGATATCAAAGAAGCATCACCGATGGAAATCAAATCAAAACCAAGCCATGAAAACATCTGGTATGCAAACCCACTCTATTGTAGGGGAAAAGATTCCTATCTGTCCGTTGGTATATTTCTAAATCTTTCCTCCAGTTTTAATCAGATCACAAGTTTTGTACTAAATTCTTGACTGTTCACTGATTTTTTTGAGGGCGTTTATGTGCGGAACAACAAAACCACATTTATAATCTGTTCCACTATAAACATGCAAGACAACAGATTCAGTCCAGGTTGGCAGGAGCAGGAAATGATGACTTATTTCAAGTTTCCATCTTGGCCCCTCCAGTCATTTCTTTATCCCGCCAAATGATTGTCCAGTTTATATGGGAATTTTCGTGGAAGCCATGAAATCCACTCCCTGGAACAGAGCAGGGAAGAACTCACAATCTGTTTGGTGAAAGAGGAATGAAAGGGTCATACTGTTGGAAATGGAAAAAATGGTGTATCCACCTTCATTTAAGATGAAAGAAAACCCATCCAACCTTGTCTCAGCCCAAGTTCAATGATAAAAGTAATATCCGGGCGCCATACTGAATTTCCTAACAGTGTGCACAGATGGTCCGTTGAATGATGCTCACAGCTCCCACAGCTTCCTTTATTTATGTTTTTGAAATGTTACAAATATATTTTGTGAAAATGTGTCTGATGTGCAATCAAGGGCCTTCATAGGTTGCTCCTTTTATGATAAAGAGGAAATAATCCCAAGTGCAGACAGGAAGATACTGACGAGGGTAAATATTTTCCATTTTGCAATATTGAATATACAATGTCTGCGTACTAGATGGAATTTGGTTTGAAGTAGCCACTGCTTTAGCCGGGTGAGAGTCAGCATTAGAGAAGATGTGCCTGTCCCACAGAATGTTGTTCTCTATCATTTTTATCTTACCATGCAATTGTTTTTATCATGCTAGATATCATGTAGTATATGGAATCTTAAGCATCATACGATATATGATCCATTGGCATTTGGTAATTAGCTAATTATCCTGATTTGATCATTACACATTCTATACGTGTGTCGAGTTATCACAGGTTATTTCACAAATTATGTGTGGATGAAAACTCTGGTACGATCATGTATTTATTGCTCCTGAGAAAGCTAGAGAAGTTGAATCATTTGTAAAGAAAGGAAGGACCAAAGGAAGGAAAAAAGGAAAGAAGGAAGAAAGGAAGTTGATTTCAACCGAATGCAGAGGCACATACCCATAATCCCAGCAACTTGGGAGGCTGAGGCAGGAGGATGACATGTTGGAGGCCAGCCTCAGCAACTTAGCAAAGCCCTGTTTCAAAATTAAAAAAAAAAATAAAATAGACTGGGAATATAACTCAGTGATTAGAGCATTTCTGGATTCTCTTTCCAGTGCCTAAAGGCAAAACAGACGTTCATCCCATGACAATGGAGATGAAAAGAATCATGAGCAGGTACTGAGCAGGGTTGGGGTGGAGGCCAAGAGGGGAAGACTAAGAACCTCTGTTCTCCAGCCCAGCAGGATGACGCCAGATTACAATGAATCATTATATATTTTATAGAGAGAAAAAAGTGAAGTTTGAGGGTTTTCAGCACAAATGAGAAATTTTGGAGCAGATGAAAATTCTGATAATTATCATTCAATCATTACCCATTGTATGCAACAAAGAAATTGTCCCACTTTACCCCATAAATACGTACAAAAAAATTAATACGTGTAAATTTATAAATATATATAAATTTTATGCAGCATATAATTTAGATATTATATGCTTATATATTTATATATGCATATGTGATAAAAATATATAATATAAATCACAATTCATACAATAATTTACATAACTATAAAAATATAACCCATACAATATAATATAAATATAAACACACACATATATAAAGAAATCTGTATCTTAGTTATCACTGCTGAGAAGCATTTGTCAGGTGTGGCATTGGACACCTGTAATTCCAGTGTCTCGGGAGGCTGAGGCAGGAGGACCGCAAGTTGGAGGCCAGTCTCAGCAACTTAGTGAGGCCCTCAGCAACTTGGAAAGACCCTGTCTCAAAATTTTAAAAATTAAATAAAGCAACTTGGGCTGGAGACATAGCTCAGTCATGAGGCTTCCCTGGATTTCATCCCTGGTACTGAAAGTCAGTTAATAAGTTAATTAATTAATTAGTTAATTATTTAAAATTAAAAACAATACATAAACAAATAAAATAAAATAAACAGATGTATAGCAAGAATGCAGAAAACCTGTGCATGTGAATACATTTTTCCAAAAGTGTCCCAGGGAGGAACTTGGTATTGTCACAAGAGTACACACTTCGATCATCAATTGTATTTCAGTGACATAGTTTTTTCCTGCACACACGGGACTGTATTCCATGGTTGATTAAATGTGACATTTAAAACCGTAGGAGGTGAGGCAGAAATTCCTGTTCTCCAGCTTTTCCAGAACAGGAATTTCTGCCTCACCTCCTACCAAGTTCTAAATGTGACATTTGATCCCTCTGTCCCTGGACAGCCCAGCAATGAAAAGACCTGTTAAAAGGTCAATGACCGTGTCTTTCCACAGGAATGGAAGTCAGGGGTCTGCAAAAAAAATCACCAAGATGCTGGCTGCTGCTTTGTTTGTTTGTTTGTTTGTTTTGTCATTGTTACTTTGTAGATTTTCTTCTTTCCTTGTTTTATTAGGCATTTTCTCTTTCCCATCTTTATGGTGCTCATAAAAACGACTGCCTTTTTATGGAATGTGGGAGGGAAGATCTCAGTTTGATCGGAATGAGACAAGAAAACAGGCAGCACTGCAGCCCGGGGTCGGGGGAAAAGAAAGAAGAGGCCCTTAAAGGCTGAGGTTGAAAAGGGAAACCGATCTTCAAGGACTCAAGCTTCTCTTTCAAAAGAAAGAGGAAGAAAAAAAAAAAATAAATAAAAATAAAAATCCCCTCCGTAAGTCTAAAATAAAGGGAAAGAAACAGGAAAGTTCAGAACGCGAATCCACCAGTGAAACACAAAGCAATTTAACAGATAATGCCAGCTAAAGCGCAGGCCCAGCCCATGAGATTGATGGGTTTCCATTCATGCTAGAATTTTGTTGTTGTTATTGGACCTGGGGTTGAACCCAGGGGTTCGTAACCACCGAGCCACATCTCCAGCCTCTATTTTATTTTATTTTAATTTATTTATTTTGAGACAGAGTCTTCCTGAGTTGCTTAGGGCCTCACTAGAGTTGTTGAGGCTGGCCTCCAACTTGTGAACCTCCTGCCTTGGCCTCCTGAGTCACTGGGAGGGTTTCCATTCATTCTAGTCCAGAAATAAAATGAGAAAAGAATCAGATAAAGAAAACATTGTGCACTGTTTTAGGAAAAAACAGGAACAGAAAAAAAGATAATATATTTGTTTGTATATTAGTTGGCTGGGAACTTCTGGGAAACTGAGGCTGTGTAAACACCCCCCCCCTTCTTTAAATCCTGATTCTTAAGATCAACTGAGAGAGACTGCAGAAATGTCACTCAGAGTGACCGGCAGGAGTTGATTGAAGGCATGGAAAGGGAAGGGGCTACCCTCAGAGAGAGGGGACCTCTCAGGGAGGAGAGGACAGCCTGCCCCTCCTGCCCTCTGGTTTTATTGGGGTCCCAGGGACGTTTCCAGAGAGTCCCGCCCAGGTCCACCTCTTGACTTTTGATGGACAGCAGGGTCCCCTCTGCCATGGCCCCTCTGGGTCACCTTGGCTCGTGCTGCCTGGTTCTCACTGGAACCTGTTCTTGCAGATTTCATGGCTGGAGGAATGATCCTCGTCTCCCTGAGTCCTGGGACCTGGTCTGTGTCGGGGTCACAGAAGTGTCCCCTGCAGGGTGACTTGGTTCCTCCTGGGGACATTATCTCAGCCTGCATTTCTCCTGCAAGGAGCAGGGGTTTACTGAGGACGGTGACGTAGCCTGTCCAGGGAGGCCTGGCAGGGCTGCAGGGCCATGGCTTCTTGGAAAAGCAAACCTGTGGGGTCAGCACCGGGGGCCACTTACAGAATCATCCCCTGAACCTTGGTTCCCACCACTCGCGTCTGTCTGTCCCCGACCATTCGCTTGATGGAGCTGGAGTTGTTTCTACACTGAGATTCTATATGCAAAAGGCTCACGAATGTAGGTTTCCGAGCCTGCTTTTGGTGACCTCTGGGATGTATGTGCCCCTGTCTGTCCATCATGTATAGTCAACACATGCAATTTGCAGTTTAAAAAAAAAGAAAGAAAGAAAAAAGAAAAAAGAAATGTTTACCTGCAGAATCTGAAGGAAGATTCCTTTTACGTGTAAGTGAGGAAACTATCTGTATACTACAAGTGCCAAATGCATGCACGATTCTCTACAGTGTAGGTGATGGAAAAGGATCTTCTCTGTCATTGAGTCCATTTTCTCATGACAAAAATTCATTAGGATAAAAAAAAAAAACTACGGATCTGCTTTGAACACAGATGCACAAGCTTTTAACATTACATTTCTCAAAATTAAATATATATATAATATATGCATAATATATTTCTCAGAATCAAAATCACAACAGCGTGGACTTTGAGAGGTTCCAGTGTGGATTTTATGGCACGTAAGTTGCTCGTCAATGAAAATAATCAGAGAAAGCGAACCCGTTACGGCCTCCATCTAAGGAAGCTCATAGAAGGGAGGTTCCATGGCCTCCTTCCTGGGCCTCAGCTGTCAGGGAGGTTTCCCTGAGCCCCTGGGTTCTCACTCAGCTCGTGGCAGCCAGAGCGAGTGAGTGAGGAGAAACAGGGGGGCCATCCGGTCTCGCTGCTCACATGCATTTGTTCCTAAAAGCCCATTTTCTTTTCTTTTTTAAATTTTTTTTAGTAGCTGATGGACCTTTATTTATTCACTTATTTATATGCGGCGCTGAGAATGGAACCCAGTGCCTCCCACATGCAAGGCAAGTGCTCTACCACTGAGCCCCAACCCCAGCCCCTAAAATCCCATTTTCTAAACAAGAAAAATGCATCTTCTATTTTTTTTTTTAATCAGCTTTGCAGAGTTCTCATCTCCTTTTCCTTCCTAAGCTGCCCTGCACGTTTTGGGTTCATGTTTAATTAAGAACATCCTAGGATTCCTGAGTCTCCCAGGAGGTCTCATGCAGGAAACGGAATCTGTGGACACTGTTTGCAGGAGGCACTTTGGGAGGGAGATTAGAGTTGGGTGAGGCCATGGGGTGCAGCCTCCGGGACGGCATTAGCGCCTCACCACACGAGGCAGAGAGACCTGAGCCGCCTACAGCACAAGGAATTTGATCGGATGCCACGGCCACGCTGTGATTCCCACTCTCCAGAAGGGTCAGTCCAATAATTTCCATGCTTTATAATTTACCCGATCACGGATACTTTATTACAGTTCAAAAAAAAAAATGGAATAAAACAGGCATCTCTGCCCATGGCCACACCCTAGACTCTGGATGATAGAAGAAATGAGAAAAAAAGGTGCATAAGAGTTCATTTTGCATGGAAACAAATGACAATTAATATTATATCCAATCACCTCATGCTAAAAAACAGGGATTCAAAACTCTTCCCAACAAAATGTAACGCGGACGGCCAGGGGCAGTGGTGCATGCCTGTCATCCCAGCACTTTGGGAGGCTGAGGCAGGAGGATCGCGAGTTCAAAGCCAGCCTCAGCAACGGCGAGGCACTAAGCAACTCAGTGAGACCCTGTCTCTACATAAAACACAAAATAGGGCTGGGGGTGTGGCTCAGTGGTCGAGTGCCCTACACCCATGTCTTAGCAGCATTCTTGGCTATAGCAAAATGCCAGAGACAATCAACTTATAAAGAGAAATGTCGTATTTTGGCTCATGGTTTTGGAAAAAATATAGTCCATGAGGAATTGCTCTTGCTGCTTTGGGTGTGTTGGGAGGCAGCAGCTCCCGGCAGGAGCTGGTGGTTGACCAAACTACTCACAGCAGGAACCAGGGAGCAAACAGCCCAAGAGGAAGAGACTGGGGTCCTAAGTCCCCTTCAAGGGCATGGGCACCACCAGTCCTCCCACTGGCTGCACCCCTTACAGTTTCCACCAGCTCCCGACAGATCGAACGCAGGAGCCAGTCTTTAGGAAATGTCTTAGGAGCAAACTGGAGCAATTCCAATCCCAATGTCAGCCTCCATTGGTCATTTGCATTACTGAGCGAGGCCAGTCCAGACACCGTCTTTGACCAATGCATATAAATCATAGTCATCGTTACAATAATTTTCTTTTTCGGTTTTTTTTTGGATTCAGAGGTGAGATATGGCTTCTCTCACCATCAAGCAGCTTAGACTTACAGTTGATGGGCATGGACTGTGAGGTCAGGGAACGTGTCTCAGAGTCATTCTGTGAAGGGTCGAAGAGGACACGGATTCATCCCATAACTGCTCTGCTTTTTCTTTTTCTTTCTTTCAAATTTCTAGCACTGTGTTCAGTTTAAAATTATCGCTGATGCGATTGCTGGAAAGGTCACGGAAATAAAGAGCAAGCTGCGGTCCACAACCAGGGCCCGTCCGAGGAAACACAAAACTCATGTCCTTTCGGAAAAGAGAGACGTCACGGGGTGTCAGACGGCGTCGAGGACAGCAGTCTGCACCCAGGGGACCACGCATCGCCCATGACTTGGTCCGCTTTGCAAAGCAAAGATAAGAACAGCACAGAAGCCCCGTGAGACGCCACCAAGAGCAGCCGCTGAGAGGATTCACAGTGTCTTCCAAGAGTCAAAATAAAACCTAAGACCAAAAAATTAAAAAAATTAAATTAAAAGCCCTAAAAATCAAGCAAGAACATCAAATCAGCATCCTCTCTCCCACGCCAACCATCGCCCACCACTTTCTGCTGCAGAAAAAGTGGCAACAATGTATCAGACCCTTGGCTCTCCATTGTAACAAAGTTACTATGATCAAACAGACACAGATTCGGAAGTGAAAACTGCATAAAGATCCCAAGCAGGATGTAGGTGCCTGGTTTTTAGGGGTAGCATCATGCATTTCCCCGTTTAAAAAAACAAAAAAATAGAACAAAGTAAAAACTGTGACATTTAAAAAATGTATCTCCATCCATATTTGTTAATAAACAACAACCAGAGAGACAGATTTGCTGGGATGAAGAACAATTTGGACAGTTTTGAAATAATATGCAATGTAAAACAAATGAAAACCCATAAAGCAATGAACGCTTTCCATCTATCATTCTTTGCAAAATCAAGGACATCGCCTGTATCCACAATGTCTACAAATATTTACTTTCTGACCCTGTAAAGGAAATATTGGCAACTTGCGAGGCTGGGAAATGTCTGTGCAGGAGGAACGTCATAGGTAGTTTCTGTTTTCAGCAATGCCTGAAGTGACATTCCAGAGCTCAACAGTCCATAAAATAAAATAATAATACGATCGCTTCCGAACGCCTCTCCTAGCAAATCTATCACCCGAATATCGTGTCCACGCAAAATTCCATCTGTCAATCTCCATCTTCTGCAAATAGATGAATAAATGAAAATTCTTTATGCCTCCAGTCCCACCGATACGCTATTAATAGCTTAGGGGAGGTTGCAAACGTGGTTAGATTTAAGAAGCAAAAGGATTCTGGTGTTAAGTGTTTGCCTTGCAGACATTGTTGATGAGCTTGCGTTCCTTGCAACTGGTTTTATAAAGCAAGTAGAGATGTCGCTGTCTGCTGCTTTTTGCAAAAGTTTATCACCAACGACAAGTTCCTCTAGCAAAAAATCGTGCATGCGTGTTACTCCAGTTTAAGTGAATGCCGTTAAACGCACAGGAAGATTATTCATTTTTATGAGAGGACGCACGATCGTTACTGAGTTCGTGGACTCGGTCAGGAAGAAAGATTTCAGATACGGCATTGTACTTCCAGAGCAGGTGAACGCAAATCAGTATTAAGGAAGCCTTGCGACATAAAGACCCTAAAATATCCTGTGCCCCACGTTGGAATGATTTGTTCTCGCAATAAATTTTGTCTGAAGAATTTTGAGCTCACCAAGGGAAAACCATTTTAAGTAATTTCTCATTAGTAAACGAATGTGTGCATTGACATAGATATAGATATATACCTGTACATAAAACAAACCTCATACAAAATATATTTCAATGATATATATGTAGATATATAAATTGATTGGAAAAAAATCACCTACACACATTCTGTTGTTTTGTGAACATCACTTGATTAAGTTCATCATATTTTGTTTAAATTTCATGATCAAAGACAGAGCAGTATAGGAATTGTTGTGTCAGCAGACAAACTAATTTGGAATGTAAAATATAAAGTCGGATCATATTGTGTGAGTAAATCATCTAATATACATATATACATGCATTCTGTGTTTTATACATATATCATATTTTGTAATTATATGTAAATATGCATAATGCATATTATGTATTATCTACACCTATATGTGTGTATTTATATATAAATTATATTGTATCTATAGTATATATGAATATGTAATATACTTATTATATATTATATGCAACTACATAATATATATAGTTAATCTAGAAAAATAAACATTCTTATGTGAATAATTATATATGTAATTATATATAAATATGTATAATATATTATGCATG